>SJYC01093965.1:0-63295 GCA_006408675.1 Madoqua kirkii | reverse complement strand
GAAAAAGCAAGAGAGTTCCAGAAAAACATCTATTTCTGCTTTATTGACTATGCCAAAGCCTTTGACTGTGTGGATCACAATAAACTGTGGAAAATTCTGAAAGAGATGGGAATACCAGACCACCTGACCTGCCTCTTGAGAAACCTATAGGCAGGTCAGGAAGCAACAGTTAGAACTGGACATGAAGTAATAGACTGGTTCCAAATAGGAAAAGGAGTACATCAAGGCTGTATATTGTCACCCTGCTTATTTAACTTCTATGCAGACTACATCATGAGAAATGCTGGGCTGGAAGAAGCACAAGCTGAAGTCAAGATTGCCAGGAGAAATATCAATAATCTCAGATATGCAGATGACCCCACCCTTATGGCAGAAAGTGAAGAGGAACTAAAAAGCCTCTTGATGAAAGTGAAAGAAGAGAGTGAAAAAGTTGGCTTAAAGCTCAACATTCAGAAAATGAAGATCATGGCATCTGGTCCATCACTTCATGGGAAATAGATGGGGAAACAGTAGAAACAGTGTCAGACTTTATTTCTGGGGGCTCCAAAATCACTGCAGATGGTGACTGCAGCCATGCAATTAAAAGATGCTTACTCCTTGGAATGAAAGTTATGACCAACCTAGATAGCATATTCAAAAGCAGAGACATTCCTTTGCCAACAAAGGTCCGTCTAGTCGAGGCTATGTTTTTTTCAGTGGTCATGTATGGATGTGAGGATTGGACTGTTAAGAAAGCTGAGCACCAAAGAATTGATGCTTTTGAACTGTGGTGTTTGAGAAGACTCCTGAGAGTCCCTTGGACTGCAAGGAGATCCAACCAGTCCATTCTAAAGGAGATCAGCCCTGGATGGTCTTCGGAAGGAATGATGCTAAAGCTGAAACTCCAGTACTTTGGCCACCTCATGTGAAGAGTTGACTCATTGGAGAAGACTCTGATGCTTGGAGGGGTTGGGGGCAGGAGGAGAAGGGGATGACAGAGGATGAGATGGCTGGATGGCATCACCGACTCAATGGAGGCGAGTTTGAGTGAACTCCGGGAGATGGTGTTGGACAGGGAGGCCTGGCGTGCTGCGATTCATGCGATTCATGGGGTCGCAAAGAGTCATCCGCGACTGAACTGAACTGAACTGAACTGGCAATTCTATAAAGATCTGTGGACTGAATGCCTCCTTGCCTGGCTGTCAGTGACTACAAACTTGTAAACTAAGTACCCTCTACTCCCAATCCTTCTCCCACCCACAGTGTCTGACCAGGAGCACTCCTGACTCCCCACACTGAGAGCCTGAGGACACCTCCGGGAGCAGACTTTATCCATCTCACCTCCAAAGACCTCATTTCCACTTTAAGGGTTTAACTCTGAAAATTCTAAATCCCACTTGCCAATAAAGGAAAGCCCAAAGGGTTCCCCAGGGCCACGAACTCCCCTGTGTCCTGTAAACAGGAGAGAGGAGGACAAGCCCCACTGGTTACCCCATCAGAGGGTGTGGTAAGGATCTGTCTGCCTGTCTGTGCAGGGGGAAACTTCACACTGGCTGGCGCTGCTTTCCAGACCCACTTGCTGGAGCTGAGGACATTTAGGTGGGAATTCTGCCAGTCCCCACCACCCCACCGGCCCCTACCCTGGGCAGAGCCACTGTTAGCTGACTCCGTGTCTGCCCACCCACCCCATGCTTTCTCTGCAGTGCGGTCCAGGCCTGCCCCTGACGCCTCTCAGAGACCAGCCCAGTACCTTCTTCCTCATGATGCCTGTTTCTCCTTTGAGTCTCAGGTTTGATTCCTTTTCATCCCGAAGCTTCTTCTCATATTTGGTCTTGATGTCTTGGATCTCACGGTCTTCATCTTCTTCAATCTGCTTCTTGGTCTCTTCAAACTCCCGCAGCTGCTGCCTGACATCCTCCTGTGCCTGGCGTGGAGAGAAGAGTGTGAGCCCAGGGAGGTGGGGACAGGTGGCACCTTGGAGCTCAGAGGGCCCAGGGCAAGCAGCAAAGGCTATCACGGGGATGAAAGACCGAGTGTTAGCACAGAAATGGAAAACAAGGCCTTGTGGCCACTGGCCCTTCCACTTTCTCCCTGTCCTGTCTGCCCTCTCTCCCTCCCAGATCAGGCCTCATGCCCCATCACTTTGATCCCTGTCCCATCAGAACACCCCCCATTCCACCTCTGCCTTTCCTCACACTGACACCAGCACCCCCTCTGTCTTCCTTTCACTAAACTTGTGATACTTACAACTTTATATTTATTTCTGGAATTACTTGACTGTCTCTCCCATTAGATGTAAGTCCCCTGAGGGTAAAAACCTGGCCTATCATGCCCACCATGAGTTCCCAGTGTACAATGCACACCGGCACACAGCAGGCACTCAATAAATATTGAATGAATGAATGGCTCTTTAATTTCTCCCCCTTCCCTAATCCAATCAGTACCACCCTTTCCACCTCTTGAATCCCTCACTTCTCTATGCCTCTGCCACTGCCCAGGCCCCCATTATCTCTTGCCTGGACTGTTTTCTGCCTCCTAGTGGGCCTCCTTGGAGAAGGCAATGGCACCCCACTCCAGTACTCTTGCCTGGAAAATCCCGTGGATGGAGGAGCCTGGTGGGCTGCAGTCCATGGGGTCGCTAGGAGTCGGACACAACTGAGCGACTTCACTTTGACTTTTCACTTTCATGCACTGGAGAAGGAAATGGCAACCCACTCCAGTGTTCTTGCCTGGAGAATCCCAAGGACAGGGGAGCCTGGTGGGCTGCCATTCATGGGGTCGCACAGTGTCCGACACGACTAAAGCGACTTAGCAGCAGCAGCAGCGGGCCTCTTGCCTCTGGCCATGCTTCCCTCCAGTCTGATCTCATCCTCTAGTCGAGGGGAACTTTTGAAACCACACACCTGGTCAAGCCGCCCCTAACTTGAAAGCCTTCTCTGCCTCACCCTTGTCCTCAGGGTAGAGTCTGGACTCTTGAACCTGGTGCACAGACTCTCAGGAGGCAGGCCTGGCTCAGCTCTCCAGCCTCAGCCATCACTCCCGCCCTGAGCTCCTGCCAGTGTCAACTGACTGCAGTTCCCGCAGTGTGCATGGTCCTCAGCTACAGGACCCTGGCACTCACTGTACCTCTGGTTCTAGCCTCTTCCCACGGCTTTCTCTGACATTTCCTCCAGCTCTTGGTTGAGGTATCATTTTCTGTGTGAAGACTGTATATCCCCCATCACATAATGAATGCCTGTTTGACAAGGAGGCTCCATGATGGGGGGGGGGCACATCCCCACTGCAGTGAATACCCAGCAAAGTATATGGTATAGAGTTGGTGCTGAATCAGTAAAAGCCTAGAGCTCAGATGCTGGGAGAACAAGCTCTGCCTGGTGGAGCGTGGGGAGTGACTGGGGCAGGACCCCTTCTTGCTCACTGCTGCCTGGGGGTGGGCATTGCAGATCTCAGCAGAATCAGTGGCTTTCTTCTGATTCTGACCCTGGCATTCTCCCAGGTTGCATATACCATCCCTTGACCGAGTGTTATGGAGATTGAGAGAGGCAGGTGGTTTTAAAACTGAGCTCAATGACCTCCTGACAAAGGCTGCCCTTGGCCAAACTCTTGCTGGATGGAAGTCTGGCCAGTGGAATCCGTCTGTAACCTAGAGGGGCCCATCAGCCCCTGCTCTTGATCTAAGAGATGCTGTTAAAAAGTAGAAGAATCCCAGTCAGCTTAGTAAGATGACATAAGGTGGCATCTCTTTAGGAAAGTTCTGAGTTGAAATCCTGCTGACTCAAAAGAAAAAAAGCCTTGTTATCACTATGAGAGGTCTGGGGAGGAAGGCTGGCCTTTCACTACTCTGGGAGGATCCATTCACCCTAAAAGCAGAGCCCAGCAGAGATGTTGTCGTATAAGCCACACGGACAAAAGGGGTCTGGGGGTCTTGAGGACACAGAGGGATGCTTAGCCCTGTAAAAGGGGAAGGAGGTGGGGGTTAGGGGAAATTGTCAAGGGGCTGGCTCTTGTCCTGAGACCCTGAGGGTGCACACCAGCAGCCAAGTGAAGAAGCATCGTCCTGAGCACGGGCTCAGAGGTTGGTGCAGAAGAATTCCAGAGGCTCCACATCACTGGATGTGGGAAGCTGGATGGGGCAACCGGAAATGGGGCTGGGCAGGAAGGCAGGGCAGCTAGGAAGCATTCCTCACACTGCAGAACTGGAATCAGTGGGCTCAGGTGGGGGTGGAATTCTCCTGGCTCCCTGCTGTCTGAGCTCAGCCTCTGCCAAGCCTGTGGGGCCTCCACCCTCTACTTCCTACTGAGTCCACCTGGTGCTAGGACGTCTCCTGGTGCTGTAACCTTTATCTTCCTGCACCTACTCTCAGGCCCCCCCTTCCCCCCCAGACACGGTGCCACCTCTGAGTCTTAAAATACAGGCCCTGTTCTCTGAGCACAGCTGACTTCTCTGTTGGATCCCAGGTATGCCACGCTGGCTCTCAGCCTCACCACGTTCCCTGGCCCAGTCTCGATTCATCCACTGTCTCTTGGGTCCTTACTGACTCTCTCTGGCCTGGACCCAGCGGCTAGTTCCCAGCCGACCATTATTTTCACCACTTGGTGAAGTCCCGGCTCTGGGTCAGGGCTGCCCTGTGCCTTCCTTGCTCACGCGTTTACGCGCAGAGCCCTGCTGTGGAAAAGCACACAGGCTGGGGGGTGACTGCAGCCAGAATTAGCCCCAGGCAGCTAGGCCTTGAGCTACAGACCTGCCCATCCTCTTCTTGGTCATTCCCTTCAAAAGTCACTCCATATGGGGACTTCCCTGGGGGTCCGGTGGTTAAGAATGTGCCTTCCAAAGTGGGTTCAGTCCCTGGCTGGGGAACCAAGATCCCACATGCCATGAGGCAGCTAAGACCATGCACCGTAATGAAGACCCAGAGCAGCCAAAAAAAACCCCCCAAACCCCCAAATTACTCCACACCTTCATGACTCTCCTGCCCCCTCACTCTCAGAACACCATCTGCCAGAATTTTATGCCAGAAAGGAGACCATCTGGCCTCTCTCAATTTTCTCTTCATCTCAGGAAACGAGATATTGCGGCAATCCCATCTGCTGGAACACTCTATGACTTTGCTCTGCCTGGATGCGCTCTTTTAAACTCCTGCATTTCCCTTTCTCCTGGTTAATCCCAGCTTCCATGCCTCCAGTATCTCAGTAGCTCCTACCAGCCTTTCCTGACCTTGCAGGCCAGCGGCAGGGCATGTGGGGGTTGGGTGGAGGGTTAGGAGGTGGAGGGGGGTGGTGCTCTGTGTCTGCGTCCCCGACTGTCCAGTCTACATTTTGATGAACATTAGTCTGTGTGACTGCCTCTCTCACCCAACCGAGAACCTCGCCCCACATTTCACTTTGCTTGACCACCCAGCACTTATGCTGGTAAACCTGTAACACAGGTCTGTTTGCTGAGTCCATGAAGGAATGATTTTATCTTGTCAGACATAAGGAGCTACGAAGGATTTCAGGCAACCACCTTCCCCACGGCTCAGGTACCTTGTTTGTCTCCAGGTTCTACAGGCTTCTGCCAGAAAGCTCTCCCCGTTGAAGATACAGTTAGAAGAGAACAATGGGGATGAACTTATGTAACACAGGTTGTTTGCTGAGTCCATGAAGGAATGATTTTATCTTGTCAGACATAAGGAGCTACGAAGGATTTCAGGCAACCACCTTCCCCACGGCTCAGGTACCTTGTTTGTCTCCAGGTTCTACAGGCTTCTGCCAGAAAGCTCTCCCCGTTGAAGATACAGTTAGAAGAGAACAATGGGGATGAACTTAGTCTAGCCAAGGAACTGCGGTCTGAAAGGCTGAGCACCTCCCCACTCGGGGTGGCCCCTAGCTGCCAGGGACACAAATATAGAAACAGCACAAAACAAGGCCACGAAGCACACTCAGGAAGGAAGGTGGGGAAGGAAAAGGAGGTCAAGCGAGGCTCCCCACGGCTCTCAGGGCTGTTCCCGGGCCAGGGCTGCAGGAAGGCACTGTGAACAGGAGGCACAGCTCGGCTTCCTGTGAGTACCTCCTCCAGGAGGGTGGTTTTCTCCTGCAATTTGGCCTCGTAAAACTCAGTCAGCTCCTCCAGGGCCTGGCTCTTGGTCTCATCGTTATCCCGAAGCTGCTTCTCGTATTCTTCCTGCATCCTCTGGGACTTGAGCTGCAACTCCTGGTACTTCTCATATTCCAGAAGCAACTTTTGGTTGTTGCAGCATTCTGGAGAGAAGCAAGGAAGGTTACTTCAAGAAGAATGATAGCACCAGCCCCGGGGACACTCAGGAGGCTTGGCTGCTTTTCCATTCCCTTCCAGCACCAGCTAGAGCTTCTGCTTTGACAGGCCAGATTCAAATGCACACCCATCTTCCTTACAGAGCCCCCACGCTATTGTCTTAGAAGGCAACTTGATCCCCTCCCTTCGATGTTAGGCAGAAAGGTTTCCAGGAAAGCGCAGAGGGATGTTTGGAGGTTCAGGGCCAAGAAGAATGTCCTGAGTATCCAAAACAGGTGCCAATACTCCCATCTTTTGGAAGAGTAAACTGAGGCTGGGGGAGGTTGAGCAAGTCAGGGTGAGTCTGGGACCCAGTGCAGCCTATTAGGTTCCAAACCCACACTTTTTTGTATCTCTACTGGCATGCAGTAGGTATTTAACCTGTGTTTAAAGAATGAGTAAATACACAGGAATAAAAACCACAGTGAGCTCCAGGGGATAAAGGCTGGCTGTTTATAGACTGGGGTTGAATCCAGAGGGCTGTCGGACTTTGCCCCCAACCAACCGCCCTCTGCCCAGGGGTGGCCTCACCTAGGTCCTGCAGTTCCCGGCTCTGTTTGTCCAGGAGGTCGTCCATGCGTTCACGATGGAGTACATCCTGCTTTTCTTTTTCGGTTTTTAAAACCTAAGACACAGAGTCAAATATTCTCATTTCTACATGTCTGCGGAAATCACCACTGTGAGAAGCACCAATTGTGTCAGTAATAGCCTCCTTCACTCACAAACATTTCCCAAGCCCTTGCTTTATTCTATGAACAACATTCAAGCTATCATTTTTATTTGTATTCTAGTCTGCTCTGAAAGTTCTGTATTATCTCTATACCGATCCCTTCTATGAAATGGATCTTGTCAATCATGAGTTCAGTTTTGGACAGGCATCAAATGGATTTTTGGGTGGAAAAGGTAAGGATTGATTTGAATCCTCTGTTGTTAGCACATTGCTCTCAAAGAAAATCCTTGGATATGTTAATGTGTCAGGTTCTAAGAAAGTGTTTTCTTTAATGGAGCCAGAAAACTCCTTGCAGACAGGGGAGGGGCCTAACTTTGTACTCTGTGTATAGAGGGCACCGATGTTTGTTAATTAAATGAATGAAATACTAAAGTTAACTGCCAGGGTGTTTTTAGACCCATAGAGAACAGAAAAGAACCAAATACCACTTGAGCAAAAAATTGGCAGCGTTGGAAGAAGGGCCAGGCAGGTTTGTATGGAAGACAGAAGTCATTCCAGGAGAATCTTGGACCAATGTTAATGACAAGAAGGCCATTTAGACTAATTTTACTTAACTTACTGACAATCTGGAGATCAATATTCTGTAAGCTTTCTCTTTCCATATTTTATTTTTCTTGTTACTTTTCATTTTGCTATTAAGTAAGTCTCCTTTATCAGAAAGGTAATATATTCTCCTGGTGGAGAATTTGGACATTATAGAAAAGCATAAAGAACTAAATTCAAACTATCCACAATCTCAACTTCCAGAGATGGTCATATCATTATCTATTTTCTTAAAAATTGTTCTAGGTGTATCTATTTTACCTCATTAGTAGCATTCACCATAAGGAGTTTTTTATCTGCTTTTTTCTCCTTTTCCACTTAACACTTTGCTGTAAGCATTTCTGATGTTATCAACATTATCATATGTCTTATTGTTTGAGTGAGTGCTAGCTGTCTTGAGCGAATAGGAAATTTCTTATTTGAGGCTGTTGATGCAACAGACCTGGTTTTTTGTTTTCAAGGACTCCATTTCCTGGAGAAACTTGTCTGTTAGCTCCTTAATCTTCTCAGAATAGTTCATATCCTTTAGTCGAAGCTGATACTCATTCTCCATTTTTAACTCTTCCACACGAGTCTTCAGCTCCAACATAACCTGAGCCTTTGGGAGGAGGACACAGAATCAAGAACATTCACAGTGCAGCTGAATCGGACCATTTAAACCCATGGCCTTGAGCTCCCTGGGACCTGCAGCTCTGCTCAGAGCATGCGTTATCTTTCCACATAAGACACAGATCAGACACTTGGAAACATATGAGCTTCTTCCTCTATCTCCAAAACACCTGTTCAGTGTGGAGCTCCACTGAGTGACAAGCATTATGTTAATAACGCATCTCTCCTGCAAATATGCTTAAATGTCACCTGCTCAGTCAGGTCTACGTGGACCTGATTTAATCCTGCTTCCTTCTCCTTGCTATTCCCATTCCTAGCACTGACTCCCCACCCCTTACCCTGCTCTGCTGCTGCTGCTGCTGAGTCACTTCAGTTTTACTCCCATAGATCTTGGCACTTTTAAATGTTATGTATTATTTTGCTTATTGCCTTTTGTCTTCATCCCCCGCTAGAATTCAGTCTCCAAGAAGGCTGAGATCTTTGATGGTTTTATGCTGTTACTGCTACTGCTGCTGCTGAGAAGTCGCTTCAGTCGTGTCCGACTCTGTGTGACCCCTAGACGGCAGCCCACCAGGCTCCCCTGTCCCTGGGATTCTCCAGGCAAGAACACTGGAGTGGGCTGCCATTTCCTTCTCCAATGTATGAAAATGAAAAGTGAAAGTGAAGTCGCTCAGTCGTGTCCGACTCTTAGCGACCCCATGGACCGCAGCCCACCAGGCTCCTCCGTCCATGGGATTTTCCAGGCAAGAGTACTGGAGTGGGGTGCCATTGCCTTCTCCAATGGTTTTATACATTGATGTATTTCAGGTACCTAGATGGTGCTGAACACACAGTAGGCACTCAAAAAGTATTTGTTTAATCAGGGTTCCTGCCTCCATGGAACTTATCGCTTATTGAATCAGCCAGGTAGCCATATCATTACCAATTCTGAGATGCCCAAAGCCAGGCAGTGTGTACCCGGGCTGGGCAGGAGAAGGACTGAGGGCCATGCTTTAGTTGAGGGGCCCTGCACAGTCCTGGTGGGCGGTGCTAAGGGCCTGGCAAGAGGTCGGGGAGCAGATCAGGGTGGAAAGATTTTGGAGAGGTTTTAGGGAATGGTACCCGATGTGGTGAAGATGAGTGAGAGGACTATGGGTGAAGTTCACGTCCCCTGACCGGACCATTCCCTGAGGGTTGCCCTGACCTGGCTTGCTTCCCTGCATTATCCTGGGAGCCCAGCACAGGACCAGCAACAGAGTCAGCACCAAATAAACACTTATCAGATGAACATGTGGCCGTGGGAGTCTTCTGGGGATGAGTGGGATACGCCTGGGGGTCTTCCGGAAGGAGTGGGATCTGTTTATTGGCCGGAACCACAGGTTCTGACGCGCTGCACTGGAAGCACTTGCTCATCCTCCTGCCTTTGTCCTTCTCCACGTGGCTGCTGCAGAGAAGTCTCTCCAGATGAAAGTCTATCAAGTCATTGCCTAACTCAGACCATCAGTTGGGCCTTAGGAACCATCTCCAAAGTCTAAAACCTGCTATAAAAGCCCCCTCACTGCCTCTCTCTGCTTCAGCTCCAACCTTTCTCTGCAGCAGCCCCTCCACTCCAGCCCACTAGCTAGGGGCCTCCTCAGAGCACTCTCCCTCTCCCATCTGCGCACATTCATGTCCTGCAGGCTCTGTTCAAGGCTCACGTCCTCAGACTCCAGTCTGCTTGGGTCAGGGTCCCTTCTTTGTGCTCCCACAGCACCATTTCCTTCATAACACTACTACGCATCTGATTCCCTTTAAGAATTTTACCTCAGGAATCCCCTGGCTGTCTAGTGACTAGGACTCCATGCTTTTACTGCCAAGGGTGTGGGTGCAATGGTTGGCTGCAGAACTAAGTTCCTGCAAGCCGTGTGGCAGGGCCAAAATAAATAAATGAATAAAATTTTACCCACACCTCTCCTGTGATATAAGCTCCAGGTCTGTCTACGTCTTTCATTTCTGTAATCCCAGATCTAGCACATGGCAGATCCCTCTGCAAGTACTAGCTGGATGCATGAAGAAACGAATGACTAAGCGGCTGGGCGAATCACACAGTTACACAGAATGTCAGAAAGAGGATAAAGAAAAAGAGAGAGTTGGGAATTCTGGGCAATGTGGCTTTTAAGGCCAGGTGAAGGAAGGGCCAGGAAGGTTGCTGGGGAGGAACAGTCAGTGGCTTACAGGCAATGATGAGTGTGGGCGCAGGGAGCCCGAGAAACAAGGGAATTTCAAGAAGTGAGGGGAGCACACACCGGTCACTTCCGGTTGGCAGCGGTGCTGCCCGGCCTAGCTGGGGGCGGGGTCAGGAGGCAGCCCAGACTCCTCAGGCTCTGGTGCAGCCCAGTGTGTCCTGTTCGGTGTCTTGCTCTCCCCTCCGGGAAGAAGAGAGAAAAGGGAGAAGGAGGAGGAGACACACGTGCCTGCCTGCAGGAGGTTAGACCGCAACTGCCACAGGCTCTCCCTCAGCCTCTCCTCCCACTTCCCTTTCCTGCAGAAAGCTCCAGGGAGCTCCCGGCGTGATCCCCGGGAGCGCCAGGGGACTGTCACCCCACGACGGGGCCCTTTCGGCATTGCCGCCCTGCTGCTTTCACTTGCCGCTGTCCCTCGCGTGACTGTGAGTTTCCTGATCACAGGGCCCGGCCTGTCTTTCCACACATGCAGCCTCAGTGACCAGCAAACATCAGGTGCTCAGTGGATGCACGCTAAACTCTGCACGAACAGCAGTGACTGCACAGCTGTGCACGCTCGGTACGCCCTGAGAGAGTACCACTCATTGGGCTTCTTCCTCGGGGAGCACAGGGCTCAGAGCGCTCCAAGCACATGTGATTGGACTGCTGGCTGGATCAACAGGAGGAAAGGTGCTCTGAGGTCATGATGACGGAAGTGGGCTGTGGATGAAGTCTGGATTGGTGCTCTGGGCCTACTCCTAACTGTAATAGCGCTACGCGTAATAGCACTATGGACATGCCACTCAACCTCTCCAAAAGTATTTCCTGAAACACAGGGGAAAACAATAGTATCTTCTCCAGTTGTGAGATTTAAATAAGAAAATACTTCTAGAGTAATTAGCACAGTGTTTGATTTGTGGCAAACCTAAAAAAAAAAAAAGGTTTGCTGTCGTTTATTCATTAAGTCGTGTCCAACTCCTTCGCAGTTCCATTGACTGTAGCACACGCGGCTCCTCTGTCCATTGAATTTCTCCAAGGCAAGAATATTGGAGTGGGTGCCATTTCCTCCTCCAGGGGATCTTCCTGACCCAGGGACCAAACCTGTGTCTTCTGTATTGGCAATTAGCACAGTGTTTGGTTTGTGGCAAACCTAAATAAAAAGTTTGTTGTTTAGTCACTCAGTTGTATCCAACTCTTTGTGACCCCAAGGACTGTAGCCTACCAGGCTTATCTGTCCATGGGATTCTCCCAGCAAGAATACTGGAGTAGGTTGCCATTTCCTCCTCCAGGGGATCTTCCTGACCCAGGGATTGAACTTGTGATTCCTGCATTGGTAGGCGGCTTCTTTACCACTGAGCCACCAGGGAAGCTCTCCCCAAAAGGTTGGTTACTGGATATTATTACTTTTATTGTTTTACTACTGAAAGCAGTGGATTTCAGGACAGTTTCATAAATACCTTTTTATTTTTTAAAAAGGTTCCAGATACCAGCTGTTATTTAAGTTTCACAGATACAACTGGAATATTCAGTGTGCCACGTCAATTTTGTAAGTATTTATCGACTGTCTCCCACATGCTTGGCATGTGCTGGAAACTGTTGGTCATTAAAGTGAATTATGTCACAGTCCCTGCTTTCAAGGAGAAGGCAATGGCACCCCACTCCAGCACTCTGGCCTGGAAACTCCCATGGATGGAGGAGCCTGGTGGGGGGCAGTCCATGGAGTCGCTAGGAGTTGGACACGACTGAGTGACTTCACTTTCACTTTTCATTTTTCACTTTCATGCATTGGAGAAGGAAATGGCAACCCACTCCAGTGTTCTTGCCTGGAGAATCCCAGGGACGGGGGAGCCTGTTGGGCTGCCATCTCTGGGGTTGCACAGAGTCGGACGCAACTGAAGCGACTTAGCAGCAGCAGCACCTACTTGCAAAGAGCAGGAGAGGAGAGCTAGGTCACAGGCTGAGAGCACAGCTCAGTGTAAGTCAGAGTGACCACATGGCAGAGGCGCAGGCGGGTGGGAAGGACCCAGGATGCGGTGGTGGTGGTGGTGCTGGGGTTCTGCCCTGGGCACAGGAGAACCCAGGCGGGGGAGGGGCTCTATGCCGGTCCCGGGACACTGGACGCAGCTTGACAGGCAATTCCCCTGTTGCTCTTCGTCAGATCCAATCCTTACCTTCTCCTCCATGTCTGTCTTGGTAACGAGCACCTCTTCAGCAAAGCCCACCTCCCTCTCCGCTTGATTCCCCGACCATCCTTATCAAAGACCTTCCAGGTGAACAGGCAGCCATCCTCGGCAACGCTCAGCAGGAACTGGTCGTCAAAGGTGAGCGACATCTGAGGAGAACGAACATGGTGAGGAGGCCTTCTCAGGCCGTGCAGACCAGGACTGAGGCGGTGGTTGTGCAAGATCCCCACCCCACGCAAGCCCGGGCACAGCCTCCCAGGGAGGAAGACTTGATCTTAGAAAAGAGTGAGACAGGAACCCTCATGGGCTTCTGGGAATGAATGAAAAGATAAGGCTAGTATATGTTCTCTGTGGATCTGGAATCTTTAGAGTCAATTATTAGGTACATGAAAGAATCAACCATTAAAAAAACAAACAAACCAATAATTCAATTAGGAAGTGGGCAAAAGATACAGAGACATCTCATTGGAGAAGTAATACAGACAGCAAATAAGCACATGAAAAGATATTCAACATTATTAGTCATTAGGAAATGCAAATGAAGACTATGATGAGATGTCACTATATACCTATTAGAACGGCTAAAATAAAAAAATAGCGATAATACTAATACTAAATGCTGGCAATGATGCAGAGAAACTGGATCTTTTGTATATTGCTGAAAGGAATAGAAAACAGCTTGGCAGTTTCTTGAAAAACTAAATAAACCTACTTGCAATATATGATTCAGCAACAGTATTCCTGAGCATTTACCCCAGAGAAATGAACTTATGTTAACATAAAAGCCAGTATGGAATTGTTCATAGTAGTTTTATTTGTAGCAGCCCAAAACCTATGGGGAAAAATCAAATATCTTACAAGGGGTAGACAGTTAAATCATAACACACCCTTTCCATGGAATTCTACTCAGAGGAAACAGAATAAAGTGTTGATACATGAAATAACTGACATGGAGATCAAAGGTATTATGCTGAGTGAAAAAAAGCTCCCCTCAAACGGTCATATACTGTATGATTGTGTGTTAGTCGCTCAGTGTGTCTGACTCTTTGTGACCCCATGGACTGTAACCCACCAGGCTCCTCTGTCCATGGAATTCTCCAGGCAAGAATACTGGAGTGGGTCGCCATTTCCTCTCCAGGTATTGTATGATTGTTTTCCATTTCTATAACTTTGACATCTTGATAATTTCATATATATACTGTGTGATTATTTACATAAAATGATCAAGGTGTCAGAGTTACAGAGATGGAAACGAAATTAGCGGTTGCCGAGGACTAGGCATGGTGGTGGGGCTATGATGGGGGCAGGAGGGAGCTCTTCGTGGTGCTGGACTAGTTCTGTGTCTTGTGTGCAGTGGTGGTTGCACACGTCTATGCACGAGAAACAATGACGCGGGACCCCACCTTGGGTGCCATGTCGGTTTTCTGGTTTGACGTTGTGCATCAGATGTATCTATTGGGGGAAGCTGAGTGAGGAGCACCAGGAGCTTGATGCTTAGATTTCTTGTGAATCTATAGTTACTTCAAAATAAAAAATGAAAACGGAAGTTATCAACTATGGAAACTCTCTTCTCACGATCACCAAAATGTGTCAAGAACTTTAAAAATGGCCATTCTCTTTTCCTCAGGATTCACTCTCTGTCTAGACATTTAGTCTTAGGAAATAATCAGAGATGCTCATAGGAATCTACAGACTAGGATATTCATGAGCTTATGGGATAATTTAAATGCTCAGTTGTAAGAGATGAGTTAAGTAATTTATGATCCATCATTGTGATAGGATATTTGAATAGCTGCTAAAATCATGCTTTTGAGGAATATTTAATTATACCAAAAAATGTCCACAATAGCACAAATTAAAAAAAAAGCGGCCAACAAAAGAGTACATACAGTATGATCTTAATTTATTTAAAGCGTATGCACAAAAATGTAGAAGAAAATGCATCAGTATATTAATGATGATGCTATTAGGATTTTATTCCTAAAACAAACATGTCTTGCTTTTATAATCAGAAAAGAAAACATCCACAAAATTTACTGGTTCTGAAGCAAAGTAGGGAGATATGTAATAGTAATTTACTCTGGACCCAAGACTCAGGTTCAGTACAGGAACGTTCTAGTTTCAAATGAAAAAATCCTTTCCTAATAAGGATGTGTCTGCAGGCAAGTCAATTTAAAGTTTGGGACTTAATGAAAAACCTCAGGGGCTGGTATTGTTCAACTGGAGTTAAGAGAGGGAGGAGGGAGAGAGAACACATTTCCCGGAGCCTGTTCTTCAGGATCCCATTATAAACAGGGACACTGCTTTTTTTTACAAGGGGGGATGGAAGGACAATTTACAAATGTGTGCTCATGTTATTGCCCCTGGGGAGGGATGGGGCCTCATCTCCCAGGCTCTGTCTCCTTTTGGTCCAGAGCAACTCTGTGGAGAAGGACAGCTGTGAGCCATTAGCAGCTGGGACATGAGGGTGCTGGCCTGTAGAGGACAGCTGAGCCGGGCCCTATAGCATCTCTCGAACGGCCCATATTTTTATGCAAAATAACATGAACAACCTTGCACATAAATCTTCAGGGGCACCTCTGACCACTTCCTAGGACAAATTCCTGGGGGTGGTTCAAACAAAGAGTATTAAGAGCCCGTAAGTGTTTACTGAAAACTTGGCTGGATTAATAAATAAGGGGAGAGAAAAGATGCTGGGAGGGAGAAGGGATGAAGCAGGTATGCAGCGGGGAGGACCAGGTGGATCTCTCGAGAGCTGAATCTGGGACTGAACCCCAGGGAGATGGTTCCCCTCACCTTGGTCACAGGACCTGCGTGGGCCTGGTACTCATTGAATTCTTTCTGCAGAGGGAGCGGGTACTTCATTGCACGGATGGTTCCCACCGAGGTGCCCACAAACATCATGCGTCCGGAGTGGGAGATGACGATGGCTGTGTAGGTGACGTCAAATGCTGACATCTCTCGAATTACCTGAAACACAGCCAGCTCTGTTCAGGGCGAGGGGCTGAACCATGTCCCCATGTCCCCAGGTCACTCTCCTCCTTGCTTTTAATACCATTGTTAGGGCAACTTCTGGATTTTAAAATGTGTGTTTTCCATCCCTTTTAGCATCTGGCATAGTGTCTAGCACAAGGGCACAAACTAAATATTTCTTGGCGGCTTGACTGAGGAGTAAACAGTTCTAGGAGTTAGGAATAACACGAAGGAAACTTTCATAAGATACCCAGAAGCCTTCTACTGCTTTTACAGGTTGTAACTCATTTAACCCTCACAAAAACCCCTTCAGGCAGTTACTGTCATCCCTATTTTAAAGATGATGAAACACAACCACAGAGACACAAAGATGCCTCAACTCACCCACCTACACTCAGGCTCCAGAGAGTATGCTCTCAACTGCTATTCTAGCATATATCTCAAACTAATAACGGGATGTGGATCATAGATTTATTCAGCAAATAGTTATTAATGTCCATTATGGGAACAAAACTACCCTCTCAGGGAATTAGTTCATTCCTTCACTCTTTAATTCACTTCACCCATCCATCCACCTATCTGTAGCCTACCAGGCTCCTCTGTCCGTGGGATTTTCCAGGCAGAAATACTGGGGTGGGTTGCCATTTCCTTCTCCAGGGGATCTTCCCGACCCAGGGATCAAACCCGGGTCTCCCGCATTGTAGGCAGACACTTTACTGTCTGAGTTACAGAGCTCTAAGGTTTTATAGGAACAAACCTACACTCTCAGGGAATTAATTCATTCCTTCACTCTTTAATTCACCCATCCATCCACCTATCCGTCCATCCACCCACCCATCCACCCAGCCACCAAATATTTACTGGGTGTTTTCTGTGGACCATGCACTGTGCTACCCAGTAGAGATACCAAGAGATGGGAACCATGGCCCTCCCCTTAAGAAGCTTTGTTCTGGTGCAGCGCCATGGAAACCACCACTCTGGGGGCTACCTGGGGGCAACCTGGAGAGATATCCTCCTCTCGGGCTCATGGAGGAGGACACTGCTCCTTTCCCAGGAAGTGTCCTTGCCAAGCTCCTCTTTCCTCCCTTAACTATTTGGGAGCCAAGGTGTATAATTTTAAAATTTCAGAGTTTGGGGATTTCCAAACAATTATGGAGGCAAGCTTAGGTGACAGCAATAACTACGGTTCTGTTTTTAGCCCATGGAAGTAGGTGCAAATCAAGGGTTAGAGCGCCATTTAGAGATGCTGCTGACCTCCTTCCCTGGAGGGTGAGAGAGAAGTTACAGTCAGTAAGCAAGGAGGGGATAGAAAAGGGCCCCACAACTTAAATGAGTCAGGTGGGCACTGGCAGGAAATTCCAGAAGTAACAATTACTGAGCTGATCCTCTAGGGATGAGGAGGCAGGTGTTCTCCCAAGAAGAAAGGCCCTGTTCTCAGAGAACCCCTTTCTGCTGTAAACACAGGAAGCTGTCTTCGGCACATCAAGGCAGCAGCCCAGAGGAGGGACAGGGGTAGACTCACTGAGGAATCTGCAATCTCCTTGAGAGTCTGGTCTGACCCAACAGCAAAGATGATTTTGCCGTCAGGAGAGATGGTGACACAGTTGTAGCTGCAGGACTTGAGCACGCATTCTGTCTCTCTCTTTCCCGTGGACAGACTCCATTCGTACACAGCACCATCTGTGCCACAGGAAATCAGCTTGCTGTCATCTGTATTCCACGCAACTGAACGGATCTACAGGGGATGAAGACATGCCCAGTGGGAGTGTGCACGTACACTCACTCACTTACTCACTCTCACACACACACACCCTCTCAAGGAAAGGAGGAGACCCCCTTACATGATTCACTATGCTGAGGCAGAGTGTCCTTTCCTGGTACATAACCTTCAGTAAACACAAATCATAGGTTTGTAGGAAAGTTAGCATTCTATTTCCTCAGACGTTTGCAAAATACTAAAGATTAAGTATTTTCATTTCTGTTTCACTTTATGAATGTAAAGACTGAATCATAATAATTCCTATAATGCTACAATCAATCATTGCTATGTTTTACAAAACTTTTTATTTTGAAATAATTATACATATATACATATAGTCAAAGGGAGTTGCAAAAATTGCATAGAGAGGGTACTTCCAGATGGCAGAGTAAGAACCTAAGCTGGCCTATCCCTTACATAATATGCAACTTAAAAATAATAAAAACAGTTATTTAGGGACTTCCCTGGTAGTCCTAAGAATCCACACTTTCACTGCAGAGGGTGAAGGTTTGATCCTTGGTTGGGGAACTAAGATCCTGCATGCCCCGTGGTGTGGCCAGAAAGTTTATAAAAACAGTTATTTAGAGTCTCTGGCAGTTGTCTTAAGGGCATATAGAAAATGCAGAAACATTCACTCAAGAAAATCTACTCAATCTCAGGAGGAACAGAGACTGCAGGATATAAGTGCTGATCTGCTCCTTTACCCTCCTCATCCTCACTTTATTCCAGTGTACTCTGGGCAGCTGTAGCCAAAAGGTGGGGCTCCCTCTCTCCCCCAGCACTTAGCCACTGGCTGTGGCTTCATCCTGGGAAACCTGCTGGCATTTCTTATCCCCACCCAGAAGCTCTATTCCAGGCAAGTGTGGCCAAGAGGACCTCATCTCCCTTCCCCTAGCCGGTCCCCACCTGCTGGGGGAAGCTCTGCTCCAAGTGGAGAAGCATGAGAATACTGGTACCCCGGCTGCCCCTGCGCCAGTTAACTCAATTCCGGGGGTGGTTCTACACCATGAGGGGAGAGCTGAAAGACGAGGGATCCCACTCCCTTTCCACCTGCAAGCGCCACGCACAGAGTAGGGAGGTCACTCTTGGGAAAGAAAGTCGCTACCCCTCACCCTCCGCTCTGGTGCAGTGGAGCAGAACTTCTTCCCAGGGGGACGTTGGTCATAAGACAATGAACTCCACAGCTCTGCTGGAGGAGATTGACTTATTTGGAGCAGAGCATAGAGAATTTCATCCTATGGGCACCATCTAAATCGGTGGAGATCTAGGTGGAGGGCAGTTAAGAGAAGGCTGGAAACTCCCTGATAGAAGCAAAATGGCAGAGCAGTAACAGAATTGTAACAGGAAGAACAAGGGAAGGAGACAGTCGAGAGAGCCCTTCCGGGATGAGAGACAACCGTGGGGATCAGGAAGGCTGATGTATGTGCTATGCTGCACACACTCAGGAGAAATCAGAGCAGGATATGGGGACACTTGAAAGCATCTCCTATGCTGCACAAAAAACCCACAGGATGGAAGCCTCACAGGCACGAAGGGCTTAAACACAACATCTGACCAACACTAACTGAATAATGAGCTTCTGACCCAGGGGCATCTCCCAGGAAGTCAGGCTTAGAAATTACATCATGCTCATGCCTGGCAGCCTGGAAGGTGGGGTGCCTGGCTGAGGCTGCACTCTCTCAGGTATAGTCACAGAGGGGACCTCGAAACTACTAGTTTCTGGCTAAGCATGGAGCAAAAGCATAAACTCCATGAACTGTGACAGGAAAATCAGAGTTTTCTGTTTTCTAAACAAAAGTCCAACAGTAAAAATATAACTGGGGAAGGGGCCTTAAGCATAATCTACGACTAATTAGGTGGCTTAGATCAACCCAGGGACAAGCCCTAGGTAACCAGGCTAAAAGATCAAGAAAGAAAAACATCTGAGCAGCGACACCTGAGGCTGCCCACTGCAGGAGAAAAAAAGACTTCTCCGAATCAGTGTACCAAGTCACTGAACAAAACTGCCAGATAAAAACAACATGCTAACTTTTCCCCTTTTCCATTTTGTAACTCCCTTCTCCAATAGAGCGACTGGCTCCCATAGTTGCCAATACATTAATATCTCCAACACAGTTTCTCAATCTCCTTCTAAGTAGCCAGCCTCCTGACCAACTGGACACCTTTTTGCATGTTCCCATGACTCCAGTCCTGCCAGCCACATCCTTAGCTATGTCTTAGCCTGAGTTATATTTTCACCCTTTACTGCTGGATTTTTGTTTAGAAAACACAAAACTGTGATTTTCCTGTCACAGTTCATGGAGTTTATGCTTTTGCTCCATGTTTAGCCAGAAACTAGTAGTTTGGAGGTTCATCTCTGACTATACCTGAGAGGGTGCAGCCTCAGCCAGGCACCCCACCTTAGCCTCTACCTTTTAAATTACATTTTTGATTGTTTGTCACTATTATGTAAAAACGGACTTAAACATTATCAATTCACTTCCAACAATATTCCCAGATTCACGAATTTTAATAGTTTTTCTGCAAATTCTCTAGATTTTCTATGAATTCAGTTACGCTGTCCGTGGTCATAGCTTTATTTCTTCCTTTCCTACCCTCATGCCTCTAGTTTTGCTATGGTCTGAACGTTTCTGTCTCTCATCAGCCCCACCTCAGTTCATATGTTGAAATCTTGACAGCCCAAGGTGATGGTATTAGGAAGTGGTGCCTTTGGGAAGTGATTAGGTCCTGAGTTCTCCCCTCATGAATGGGGTGAGTGCTCTTAGGAAAGGCTCCTTCCACCACGTGAGGCGACAGGAAGTCTGAAACCAGGAAGAGGGCCCTCCTCTGATCGTGCTGGCACTTTGATCTCAGACTCCCCACTCTCCGAACTGTGAGGAAAAATTTCTGCTCTTCATAAGCCATCCAGTCTGGGCTGTTATGGCAGCCCCATGGACTAACGTTGGGCTTCCCTGGTGTCTCAGATGGTAAAGAATCTGCCTGTAACGTGGGAGACCTGGGTTCAATCTCAGGGTTGGGAAGATCCTCTGGAGGAGGGCATGGCAACCCACTCCAGTATTCTTGCCTGGAGAATTCCCATGGGCAGATGAGCCTGGTGGGCAACAGTCAAATGAGGCCACAAAGAGCTGGACATGACTGACCAGTTGACTAAGCACAGCACGTGGACTAATGTATATTTCCATTTCATACCTTATTGCACAGGAAAGAACTCAGTATAAGGCTAACAGAAGGCGCCATGTTCTCTGTCTTTCACAGTTTCATAATCAAGTGTGCTAATTGTAGGTTTTAAAAATAAATGTCTTATATAAGATTTTTTATAATAAAGTACATTCCCCATTATTTTAAGTGCTTTTAAAGTCTGTTATGTTATTGATACACTGTTAATGTTATTGATTTATTATATTTGGATTTATAGAGATAAACATATGCTTTTTAATCCTTACTATGTTAATGTGGTATACACTAATGATTTCAAAATCTAAAACAATGTTGTATTCCTAGAATGAATCAACATGGTCATGTTGCATTATCTTTTTAACATATTGCTAGATTGGTTTGATGATCATTTATTTAGGACATCTTTATGTTCACAGAAAAGACTGGCTTACCATTTTCCTTTCTTGTGATGTCTTTTATAGGTTTTGGTATTACAACTATGCTGGCCTCCTAGAACAATGTTAGAAGTATTTACTTAAAAAAAGAAAATTCTCTAGAAGAGGTTCCCCCCCCCCACAAGATTACTGCTATGCTTTCCTTAAAATTTTATATACTTCTCCAGTGATAGTTTTCTTTGTCAGGTTTTAAATTACAGATTCAGTTTTTTCTAGGAATTTGTCAGTTCATCTATTTATTCAAATTTATTTACATAAAGTTGTAGATTTGTATAAGAGACAGGAGCAACTGAGTACAGCACATACTTTATCCTCCTTTTTCCTTGAAATCACTGAAGACTCTCAGGCCAAGAAATGATATGACCATATTTGCATTTTACAAAATTACTTTGGCTGCAGAGTGAAGATTGTATTGAAAGGGATGAGGGTAAAGTGGTAAGGAGATTGTTGTCTACGTGATGATAGTATTTTGGGGCAGGATGGAGCTGGTAACAATAAGAAGAAGTGTATGCATTCAAAAGATATTTAGGAAGTTAAAGCAGTAGTACCTGTCTCTTATACACATCTAGATGTGTATAAGAGACAGGTACTCAGCAACAAAAAGAATGAAATTATGCCATTTGCAGCCACATGCATGCAGCTATCTCTCTTTTTTCCCTTAAACAAGTTTGCTAAAGGTTTGTCCATTTTGGGCTTTCAAAAAACAAAGTTTGGCTTTGATGATCTTGTATTGTGTCAATGTTCTCTGTTCCATCTTGCTCTTATCCTTATGATGTCCTTCAGTTTGTTTCCTTTGAATTAATTTACTGTTCTACTTCTTGTCTTTTTCAATGGATGGTTGTATCGCTGGTTTTCATCTTTGTCATTTTTCTAATACATTTTTAATGTTAAAAATTTCCCTATATGCATGGTTTTAGCTGCATGCTCCATCTATATTTTTTGTTTTTGTATTTCTTTTAATAGCACACCTGTAAACCTAACATATATCCCTGATTAGAGACAAGTGTTATAAATTCTGGTAAAGTGATGGAACCAATGGCTGCTCCCCTGGGTTGGTGAGGCAGGGCTTCCTATGGGGATGAGAAAGAGCATCATACCCACCTGGTGTGTGCTTTCCTTTACATCTCTGCAATCACACTGTTGGAGTGGAGGAAGCTCAGTAGCTCTCAATACACTTGTGCTTAATAGCGCTTACACTTACGACCTGTTAGCTGCGGAAGTCAATGGTCACTGACTTCTTTATCTGTCTGGAAACTAGTTCCCTGGCTTTTTGATACAATCCCTCGATTCCACGTTCTCTCTGTACCTTCATTTGCAGTCTCTCTCTTCTTTACCAGTCCCTTACATGTTGCTCACCTGTCTCCTGACCAAGATCTCAGATTCTGCATGAGCGCTTAGTGATCTAATCTATGCCTCTGACTTCCACTGACTACCACCTAATTCCCTGAATTGGAATTTTTAGCCCAGACTTCTTTCTGATGTCTAGTCTCACATACCACACTCCTGGACACAGCAAACATAACACGTCCAAAATGGAGCTTAATAGCTTTCTTCTCTCTGTCCCTACTATGAAAGCCATGGTTTAGTTCCTAGCTCCTCTCTCACCCTCACTTTCTAGCTGACCTCTTTCACTCCAGCTTCCCTTCCCTCTAAACCACTTTCAATACTGTCTGGAAAATTATCTTTCTGATCCCATTACTTGTTTTCTTAAATCCTTCCAGTTATTTCTCATCACCTACAGACTACTGTCCAGTTCCTTGGCATGGCACACACACACTCCATGATGCAACAAGCTTCTCCAGCTCCTCTCTTATCACTTCTCAGATGTGCTCAGTGTTCCAGCCCATAAGCTACAAACCACCGTCCTGTTCCACACTCCCATCCCCTCACCTGTAACACGTCCTGTTGCCTAGAATGCTTTTCTTTTCCCACTGCTTTTTCTATTTAAATTCATCTGCTGACTTCTTACTGTTTCAGTCTTTGGTGTCTCCCTTTTCTTCATGCTCCATATCCAGTTTACCTTCAGGTACTACTGCTTTAACTTCCTAAATATCTTTTGAATGCATACACTTCTTCTTATTGTTACCAGCTCCATCCTGCCCCAAAATACTATCATCACGTAGACAACAATCTCCTTACCACTTTACCCTCATCCCTTTCAATACAATCTTCACTCTGCAGCCAAAGTAATTTTGTAAAATGCAAATATGGTCATATCATTTCTTGGCCTGAGAGTCTTCAGTGATTTCAAGGAAAAAGGAGGATAAAGTATGTGCTGTACTCAGTTGCTCAGTGGTGTCTGACTCTTTGCAATCCCACTGATTGTTACCTGCCAGGCTCCTTGGTCCATGGGGATTCTCCAGGCAAGAATACTGCAATGGGTTGCCATGTCCTCCTCCAGGGGATCTTCCCAACCCAGGGATCCTGCATTGCAGGTGGATTCTTTACTGACTTAGCCACCAGGGAAGCCCAAGAATACTGGAGGTGGGTAGCTTATCCCTTCACCAGGGGATCTTCCCGACCCAGGAGTGGAACTGGGGTCTCCTGCATTGCAGGTGGACTTTTTACCAGCTGAGCTACCAGCGCCTATAAGAGTCTATGAACAAGATTTCAAGAACTCAGGTCCTGCTAACCTCACCAATCTTAGCTCATGCCAAGTTTCATTCCTGATACCTATGTTTCAGTACCACAGATAGTTCCTCCTCTACCCCTAGCAATCTCCATCTCAGGGTCTTTGGATCCCTATCAGCAATTATTTGACTCATTAGGTCTGTCTGGTTAATTCTGACTCACTCTTTAGGACCATGCCTTTGTGAACATACCAATCTCCATCATGTCAACTCCTCATCACTTCCTCTTCTAACAACCCATATTTTTCTTTCATTGAGTTTTCTACAGTTAGTACTTAAATCTGAATGTGCATTTGTTTTATTGTCTTTTCCCTCAACTAGACAGGGACCTCTGAGAGAAAAGAATCACTTCTCTTTTGTTCTCTTATATCCCATCTCTTATATCCCATCCCAGCATGATGTTTGACTCTGTGCCTTTTAACTTCCTAAATATCTTTTGAATGCATACACTTCTTCTTATTGTTACCAGCTCCATCCTGCCCCAAAATACTATCATCACGTAGACAACAATCTCCTTACCACTTTACCCTCATCCCTTTCAATACAATCTTCACTCTGCAGCCAAAGTAATTTTGTAAAATGCAAATATGGTCATATCATTTCTTGGCCTGAGAGTCTTCAGTGATTTCAAGGAAAAAGGAGGATAAAGTATGTGCTGTACTCAGTTGCTCAGTGGTGTCTGACTCTTTGCAATCCCACTGATTGTTACCTGCCAGGCTCCTTGGTCCATGGGGATTCTCCAGGCAAGAATACTGCAATGGGTTGCCATGTCCTCCTCCAGGGGATCTTCCCAACCCAGGGATCCTGCATTGCAGGTGGATTCTTTACTGACTTAGCCACCAGGGAAGCCCAAGAATACTGGAGGTGGGTAGCTTATCCCTTCACCAGGGGATCTTCCCGACCCAGGAGTGGAACTGGGGTCTCCTGCATTGCAGGTGGACTTTTTACCAGCTGAGCTACCAGCGCCTATAAGAGTCTATGAACAAGATTTCAAGAACTCAGGTCCTGCTAACCTCACCAATCTTAGCTCATGCCAAGTTTCATTCCTGATACCTATGTTTCAGTACCACAGATAGTTCCTCCTCTACCCCTAGCAATCTCCATCTCAGGGTCTTTGGATCCCTATCAGCAATTATTTGACTCATTAGGTCTGTCTGGTTAATTCTGACTCACTCTTTAGGACCATGCCTTTGTGAACATACCAATCTCCATCATGTCAACTCCTCATCACTTCCTCTTCTAACAACCCATATTTTTCTTTCATTGAGTTTTCTACAGTTAGTACTTAAATCTGAATGTGCATTTGTTTTATTGTCTTTTCCCTCAACTAGACAGGGACCTCTGAGAGAAAAGAATCACTTCTCTTTTGTTCTCTTATATCCCATCTCTTATATCCCATCCCAGCATGATGTTTGACTCTGTGCCCTTGTTTCCCTGGACCCTGCTCACTCACTCACCTTCCCTGTGTGTCCTTTCAGGTTTGAGATATTCTCTAGGCTTGTGGTGGAAAAAACATGAATCACGTTCCCATTGACTGCGGCAAACAGGTGACCTCCATTGCTAAAGGAACACTGCAAAGAAATACAGGGAGAGCCAAAGCGTACAGGAAAGAGCGGTTTACCTGGAGGTTGCAGTGGTTGAGAGCTTCTTTTCTCAGAGTTCATGCTGACACCACGTGCAGGACTGGGAATTGGGGGAAGGTGTAAACAGGACTCAGAATTGGTCTGTCTGATGTCGCTACTCTTATAGCTCATACTGGCCAAGATGCTAACACTACCATGTGCATGAATCATGAAGCTGTTTGGATCAGAGAGTGGAATACTCATTCATTTTGCCTGTAGAAGAAGTTTCAGAGTGGGAAAGTGATTCTTTACAGCTCTGTCTTGCTTCTGCACGTCACCTTCGGGATGGGGATGCAGGAAATCAGATAGGCTGCTGGTGTCGTTCACTGTTGCTCATTTTCCCTGATCCCTCCCAACTGCCAACCCTGTCCTCCCAACTGTGACTCTGAATATGTGATAACTTTCTTTCCAGTGCTTAAAAAACATTACTCCACAGTCACAGAGAGGACAGATCGCAGGTGGGATCTCACACAGTTTGGTTCAAAGATGTACTCTGGTGGGCAAAAAAGAAAAGGGATAGGACCAATATACTCAGTAACTTTGGTGGAAAAATTGGATTTTTTTAAAGCCACTAAATTCTCTAAGACATTCTTTGGTCTACCTCTTCAGCTGTGTTAGTTCCTGATATTTCAACTCTGACTTTCCAAGATATTTACCTCCAGAAGTTCTTACCTCTTTGCACCCTCTGACGGAGTATTCCTTGAAAGAACGTATATCATCAATAAGTAGATTCATAATGCGTAGTTTGTCAGCAAACCCTACTACAATGTAGTGTCCAGATGGGTGAAGGCTGATTGTATAAGCTTCTTCTTGGTATTCCTTAAATAGTTCCAAAGAACTGTGAAAAAGATACATTACTGAATAAAAGTCTAGCCCACCAAGTCCCTTGAGCATTCCATTCTATCTGGTATGTATTTTTATAATGGCATTTGAGATACTTTATTACTTGTAATTATTGGTGCCTCTTTTTCTAGATTTTGGTTATTTGAGGATAGTGTTCAGCAATGAGTATGGCATGTGAAGGGACTGGTCAAGGCTGTTTAGGGATGTTGAAGATACAGCTCCATTGAGATCTCTAACTCAGAAGTATTGCAAAGTTTTTTCCCTAGCAGTCCCAGTAGCTATATGTAAAAGCAAAGAAGTTATATTGTGGGGCCAATCTATGCTGGAGAGTCTCAGGGAAGCTGTGTCCAGAGGATAAAATCGCTGGAAGTTGAGGGTTGTTGGGGCAGTGATCAGGATTGCAAGGAGGAAACAATGATCTGGAGAGCTCCATGAAACAAAGAACTGATCCAGTGGGGCGGGGGGCAGGGTGGTGGCGAAGGGACAGGAAAGGTCAAAGGACACAGGAGGATATGGAAGGAGGTGAGATATTGGTTTATGTCCTCAGGGCCAAGAATAGGGTTTGGCACATAGTAAACACTTAATAAAGTACAAAGTGATTTTCTAGCTCATGCAAGAGTGAAAAGAGAAAAAGGAAGTCTGACGGACTTGATTTTTTTATAAATGGTTTCCAGCTGAAAGCTTCTAAGTAATTAAAATTGAAAACTCTCTAAAATAATTTGCATGGAAAAATTTAACAACCGAAATCTTGCATACCCAAGTAGCAAAGCCTTTAATTTCTTACTTTGATTCATAATTCCAGATGCGGACGGACCGATCAACAGAGCAGGTGGCAATGAGGGGTTTGCGGATGCAAGTATCTAGACCAGTGATGGATGCTGAGTGTAATGGGTACATCAGATATTCAAAGTGGGCAGGCTCCCCCTGGAGAAATCACACAGAATCAAGACTGAGCAGAGGAAGCAAAAGATTGGCCAGGCACTTCAGCTCTCATTACTGCTTATGGATGTTAATTAGCCTAGATGCACAGAAATCAGGCTGTGGGCAAGTTGTTTTAACATAATGCATATTTTCCCATGCTATTATTATTTTAAAACATTTTAATGGCAATAAAATATTTTATTCTATAAATACAAGGCTATGGTTTTTCCTGTGGTCATGTATGGATGTGAGAGTTGGACTGTGAAGAAGGCTGAGTGCTGAAGAATTGATTCTTTTGAACTGGAGTGTTGGAGAAGACTCTTAAGAGTCCCTTGGACTGCAAGGAGATCCAACCAGTCCATTCTGAAGGAGATCAACTCTGGGATTTCTTTGGAAGGAATGATGCTGAAGTTGAAACTCCAATACTTTGACCACCTCATGTGAAGAGTTGACTCATTGGAAAAGACTCTGATGCTGGGAGGGATTGGGGGCAGGAGGAGAAGGGGACAACAGAGGATGAGATGGCTGGATGGCATCACGGACTCGATGGATGTGAGTCTAAGTGAACTCCGAGAGATGGTGATGAATAGGGAAGTCTGGCGTGCTGCGATTCATGGGGTCTCAAAGAGTCGGACACGACTGAGCGACTGAACGGAACTGAACTGATACCAGGATTTAATTTATCCATTCTTCTACTGTGGGAACATTTAGGTGGTCTCCAAATTTTTGCTATCAAGGGGATAACATGGACTAAATATTCTTGCAAGTAAGTCTGTGTACCTCTCTGATTACTTCTTTAGATATTGTAGAGTAAGTGCCTGATAGTAAGTTTTTGAGTCTCAAGGCATCTATTTCAAAGGACCTCCAGCTTGAATAAACATATTGCAGTTATATGGCACTGTCACCAGCAAAACAACCGCTAAAGAATTGTTGCTCCCACCCTTGAAGATCCCTTTTGTAGAAAGCTCTGGATACTTAAATAACTGACTTCTTGAATGGTCCCACTACTTCCTGTACCCTAATTCCCATACTCATGGCTAAATGAGCATCAAATAAATAGTGAACTCTCGAAACCCTGACACCTCATCCTCAAAGCCTGATAAAAGCAGAGCCCCTGGCCCGCCTCTCTCTTTACCCATGGCCTCACTGCATATGGCCCTTGGGCATGCTGTGTGCCCCCCAGGACCTATGAGCAACAAATCTTGTTCCTCAAAGTTCCCTGATGGAGTTTGCTCAAGTGCATCCTTCAATTGTAACAAGAACCAAAAGGGCCTGTCTAGCCCCAGCACTGGCCCTGGTGGGGGAAGTGTGTGTGGGGCTTGCTGGCAGAGATGCAGCCGTGGGTGAGTGCCTCTAGCATTCCTAGCTGATGGCTTCACTATCAATAGGTTGGGCCCCACACAACAGATACATTTCTAGAAACAGAATACAGGGCAAAATGGTCTGAATGGTGTTAAGGATCTTAATGAGTACTCCCAAATTTCTCTGCAGAGAGACTGTATGATTCCATCAGCTGCAGCTAGGAGAAATGGGTAAATGATTTTAAGTTAAAACGTATCCTATTGCACCAGTCTGCATGTTACATGTAGATTTCAGGTGTTTGTTATCAGAAGTATTATACCCGGGACTTTTGCATGAGAAGTGATAATTGGGAAACTCAATGAGGTGTATATACTTTGCTCACAAGCCAAGACAAAGGCTGAACTGGAAACTCCCTCAAATTCAGACCCTTTCCCACTTAGAAACTACCTGCCTCTATTCTACCCACCTCTGCTATATCAGAAAGAGGTGCTGGGCTGTCAGAAAGAGGGGGTGAAAAGTGAGACTGAAAGTCACGCAGTTGTGGCCCACTCTCTGCGATCCCCATGGACTGTAGCCTCACAGGCTCCTCTGTCCATGGGATTTCCCAGGCAAGAATACTGGAGTGGGTAGCCATTTCCTTCTCCATGGGAATCTTCTTGACCTCGGGATCGAACCTAGGTCTCCTACGTAGCAGGCAGATTCTTTACTGTCTGAGCCAACAGGGGGTAGGCACAGACTATGTCCATCCTTAACCTACTTCCCATACTCTCTCTAATATCTTCAACCTCCCTGTCTCTACTAGCACATTCGTAGTAGCTTTCTTCCCCCTTGAAGGCTGAGCAAGAACTAACAAGAGCTAATGTGGGGCAGAGGAGAGTATGAGTGCCCCATGCAGAGGCAGGAACGCTGATGCCTTTTGGCAGAAGGAACATGCAGACTCCTAGTGATCAAAGGGCCCGTTCTATCAGATGGAGTGATGGGATGGGGCTGCAGAGCACAGCCCGGGCTGGACATCACCCAGCCCCGTGCTCCTAGTCCAGTTCTTCTCAGAGCACTGGAAGGTCACCGAGGGGCTGAGGCTGTGACAGTGGTGGAGGTGGTGGAACATGTGAATTTTGTCACAGCCACATCTGGGTTTTGAAAAGATCACTCTGGCAGCCGAACAGAGTATAATTCGGGAGCCTAAGGGCAGAGTGTACATGTGGAGACAGGAGACTTACACGCCCTGGAAGTGAGAGTGAAAACACTCCACTCTACAGAAGATCCCGCTCTCTGGTCTGGCTCTCTCCTTTCCAGGCAACCTTCCCTCTGAGAGGCATGCCTAACAGCAAGGAGAGAAGCTCTATGCAGTGCGCTCACCCCTCTCCATGGAGAAAGTAGACAGACCGAAGATCCAGCCATCAAATCAGTCTTTTCTGAGTCCTTGTGAATGAGTCCCCCCACGTGGAAATGATAAAAATGTCTTAGTCTGGGGTATCTGACAGAATAATTTACATATTAGCCTGCTGCTAAGTCGCTTCAGTCGTGTCTGACTCTGTGCGACCCCATAGACGGTAGCCCACCAGGTTCCTGAGTCCCTGGGATTCTCCAGGCAAGAACACTGGAGTGGGTTGCCATTTCCTTCTCCAATGCATGAAAGTGAAAAGTAAAAGTGAAGTCGCTCAGTCGTGTCGACACTTAGTGATCCCATGGACTGCAGCCCACCAGGTTCCTCTGTCCATGGGATTTTCCAGGCAAGAGTACTGGAGTGAGGTGCCATTGCCTTCTCCGACATATTAGCCTACAAGCTTTTAAATACACTCAAATCTCCCTTGTGTTGAAACAAAAGCAACTCTCTCTTTTCCATCTTATCTCTGCACCTCATTCTGTGAGGTATTACCCCAATACCAAATGCAGACAAAGGCATCACAAGAAAACCACAGACCAACTGCTGTTATGAATGTAAATTAAACATCAGATAAGAATAAGTGCTGACAAAAATACAGAGGGATTAGAACACTCGTACACAGCTGGTGGGAATATAAAACAGTTCAGCACTATGGGAAAACTATCTGGCTGTTCCTTGAGTAGTTAAGTATGGAGTTCCTGCTTGACTCAGGATTTCCACAGAAAAGCTTGTACATAGATGTATATAGCAGCCGTATTTGTAATATCCAAAAGGTAGAAGCAACCCAAATATTCATTAACTGATGATTAGACCAACAAAAATGGTATATCCATGCAATGGACTATTATTTGGTTATGAAAAGGAATGGAGTACTGATACAAGCTCGCACATGAATGAAACTTGAAAACATTGTACTAAGTGAAGAAAGCCAGTCACTAGAGTCTACATGTTGCTATGAAACATTCAGAAAAGGCAAATCTATAGAGACACAAGACATTAGTGACTGGCTAGAGCTGTGGGGAGGCAGATGGGATGATGGGAGCATAACAGCTAAAAAGCATTTTTTTTTGAGTGAAGAAATATTCTAAAATTGATGGTGGTAATGGCTGCATAACTCTATGAATATACTAAAAACCACTGAATTGTACACTTTAAGTAGGTGAATGTATAGTGCATGAATAACTCAATAGTGTTATTATTTTAAAAACCATCATTGCTGAGAAAGATACAGTAAAACCTCCTGTGACTATAGGTGGTTTATTTTACTTATTGTTCTGCCAAAGTTTGCAGGCTATATTTTGAGTCCATGCTATTATCTGCATACAAATTTAAAACTGTAATGTCTACTTGACAAAATGAACCTTTTATAAGCACAAAGTCCTTTTTTTTTAATCCTCTTTGCTTCAGTATTGACAGTGTATTCATACTGGCTTCATTTATTATTTAAAAACAAAAGCAATGATAAATCTTTACATGTAGACGTCTTTGTGTACAGGAGCAGGTACTGCAGTACATTAAATACCTGAAGTACACTTGCTTGCTGAGGAAAAGACAGGCACAATTTAAATCTGAGAGAGACCTCCAAGGTGTTCTCCAAAGAGGCTCAGTTCAGTCATTCAGTCGTGTCTGACTCTTTGCGACCCCATGGACTGCAGCACGCCAGGCTTCCCTGTCCATCACCAACTCCCGGAGCTTGCTCAAACGCATGTCTACCGAGTTGGTGATGCCATCCAATCAGATTCTGGCGTCTCCCCCCCTCCACCTCCCGGCCCCCTGCGGGTGTTGGAGTGCTCCTACAAGGACATCTTGAAATTAAGAGTTTCTTTTGCTTTGTTATGAAGGGGTGAATGGGCCTATGCTTGGGAATTGGATTAAAATTTGCCCAGTGGTGACCTGTCCCCAGGCTGGCGGGACGCGCTGCTGGCGAGACTCACCTTGCTGATCTCCGTCAGGGACATGGTGATGCTGTAGAGCTGGCTCTTGCTGGTGCTGGCGACCAGCGTCTCCTCAGAGGGGCTGAAGCACATGCAGAGCACGTCCTGTCTGTCCGGCTGACTCGGGTCATTGCTCTGTGGATCCGCAGGAATCTGCCCGAGACACAGGACAGCGGTCAGCAGGCCTCTGCATTGTCAGGTGTCCTCGGACTTTACGATGCTCTCAGACACTTGCAGCTTCCAGACTCCTATCAGCCTGCTTCCTGGATGCTCCTCAGATGTGGAGAAGGGAGGGTTTGAGGTGCCTCAGTTTCTATGGGTTTCCTACTCACCTTTAAGTGACTAGTGGCTGAATAATGAGCAGAGGCACAGGTGAAACTGATCCATCTGTACATCTGTTTGAGATCCCCCCTCAGAACAAGCGTTAGTCTAGCCCCACGCTCGCCCAGCGGGTGGGAGCTCAGTGCAGGCTCCCATCTGCACCAGGTATGCAGTGCACTTCAGGGCAGCGGAGGGGAAGGCTGAGGCCTTTCTATCACATGGATGGGTGACAGGGCAGAGAGAAGAGAAGGGGTCCCGCAGCTCCTGCAGCCATCTCGGGGGCCTGGAGTTCCCAGTGGACATTATTAAACGAGGTTTCCTTCTCCCTGTTTTTCCTCTCCTTCCACGAACAACCAAACTTACTGAAATCTGGTCTGCATATACCACCTTTGCATCCTCATGACCCACTCAGTTCTTAATTCCTTATAACGTGGCTTCCATGGTCTCATTTACTAAAACTGTCCTCCTGAACATCAGAAATTTCCCTGTCACCAAAACCCTGTGCCCTGCTCAGTCCTCATCTGGGCGTTCCTGGAGCCTGAAGCAGTGACCTGGGCGTCTTCCTCCCCTGAACACCCTTGTGCTGGCCTCCCTCCGCGTGGCGCTGTCTCCCCGGCTCCTCCTCGCCGTCCTCACGCTCCGCGTGGCGCTCTCTCCCTGGCTTCTCCTCGCCCGTCCTCATGAAGTCTCCTCCCTGCGCTCTGGGCAGCGAGGGCCCTGGGAGCTTCCCTGGCCGCCCTGGGCTGCGTGGGCCCTGACAGTCCCTCACTGTGCCCACCGCGCCCGGGAGCGCCCTCTGTTGTCCTGGTGTCACTCTGCATGGAGTGGAGCAGGGGCCTGCGGCCCGGGGGTCTTGTCTGTGCCCTCTGTGTGCTCTGCTGCTTGGAGCAGGGCCTGGCACATGGCAGGCGCTCGGTGACTGCGCGCTGTGGCCTCGCACCCTTCCCCAGAGAGTGGGGTCCGTGGGGGAAGCGCCACATCCAGTGTGCCCACCGCAGGCCCCACCCTGGAGCCTGGCCCCCGACAGGCGACCGGCAGACGTCTGTTGACTGAATGAGTGAACGACCTCACCTCCCAGAGTCCTGCTGGGCTCTCATCCTGTCTCGGTCTTGAAACTGGGAAACGCTAGGTACTGTCCTCAGTCCTCTTTCTGTCTCTACATTTTCTCTATGATTTTACCTAATACGAGGATCCAATGAAAACGACAGCGAAAGAGCAAGTGCAAGCCGCTCAGGCATGTCTGACTCCTTGTGGCTCCATGGACTGTACAGTCCATGGAATCCTCCAGGCCAGAATACTGGAGCGGGCAGCCTTTCCTTTCTCCAGGGGATCTGCCCAATCCAGGGACTGAACTCAGGTCTCCCACACTGCGGGTGGATTCTTTAGCAGATGAGACACAAGGGAAGCCTGAAAACAACAGTAGTGATTACGATAATAAATACTTAAAACAGTGAAAATTAAGCATCATCTATGCGCCAGATGGAAGCAAGCACCATGGCAGTGTATGTGTGTGTATGTGTGTGTGAGTGTGAGCCTGTGTGTGAGTGTGTATGTGCCATGGATATACAGTGAGTGATCTCACTCCCAAGGTCTGAACCACATTTCAAACTGCTTCACTTTATCCTTGTCTCTGGTCAACCATCAACATTTCTGAAGGGGGGCCTCCACCAGCCACTTTTTCTAGAACAGAAGCCCCTCTTACTCCCTGTCCTCTCCCGGCTGTATTTTCCTCATAGCATTGATCTCATCCAACAATCTGTTCATATCTGTTTGTTTGCTTGTTGCTTGAGTCCTAAGGACAAGTCTCAGTGTGGTTACTTCTCATCTGTGTCCCAGCCCCAAGCATAGAGCCCGACACATAGTAAACACTGAATAAATATTTGTTAGAAAATGAACACACAAAAGAATGAATCGCTTTATAGTCAAAGTAAACTTACAAACTCTCCTTAGTGCCCACCCACCTTGCTCTTAAGCCCTATTTCCTGGCGTCCTTTCCCAGCACTCTGAACTGAGCCTGGGCATCCTCCCTGAGAGCTCCTTATCTCTGGGCTCCAGCATCTACTCGGGGAACGTCCTGCAGGTTTAAATTCACAGGGGCTCTCTCTGCTTCCCACTGCAGTGATCCTAGATCTCACTGCCTTTTGGCTCCAGAAACAAAAAAACCTCAGGACTAATTCCTAACTGCAAGATTAGCTAGTACTATTTACTGAGCACAGGTGCTGCATCAGATATGCAGATGACACCACTCTTATGGCAGAAAGTGAAGAAGAACTAAAGAGCCTCTTGATGAAAGTGAAAGAGGAGAGTGAAAAAAGTTGGCTTAAAGCTCAGAATTCAAAAACTAAGATCATGAAACTAAAAGACGCTTGCTCCGTGGGAGAAAAAGCTATGACCTAGACAACATATTAACAAGCAGATACTTTGCCACCAAAGGTCGGTCTAGTCAAGGCTATGGTTTTTCCAGTGTCATGTACGGGTGTGAGAGTTGGACTACATAGAAAGCTGAGCATCGAAGAATTGATGCTTTTGAACTGTGGTGTTGGAGAAGACTCTTGAGAGTTCCTTGGACTGCAAGGAGATCCAACCAGTCCATCCTAAAGAAAATCAGTCCTGCTAATTCATTGGAAAGACTGATGTTGAAACTGAAGGTCCTATACTTTGCCCACCTGATGTGAAGAGCTGACTCATTGGAAAAGATCCTGATGCTGGGAAAGACTGAAGGCAGGAGGAAAGGGGACAACAGAGGATGAGATGGTTGGATGACATCACCAACGTGATGGACATAAGTCTGAGTAAACTCTGGGAGTTGGTGATGGACAGGGAAGCCTGGCATGCTGCAGTCAATGGGGTTGCAAAGAGTTGGACACAACTGAGCAACTGAACTGAACTGAACTGCATCCAGGGATCACACAAATGTTTAATCCTTTCGATATCCACCAGGGTGAGCTGTTTCCTTAATGAACAGACACAGGTTTGCTACATTGAGCAACTCATGTGAAGTCACTCAGCCACGAAATCTTAAGAGTCAAGGCTAACTCATTTAATGTGTGTTTACCACTCCATATCCAATGCCTTCAAATCGCCCACACCGTGTACTAATATCACAGGCAGATCACTTTTCTGAAGCATAGTGCTTCTCCACTGAAAACAGGATGCCTTTCCTGTTTACATACTCACTCCTCAGGCTGGCGTTTGCCATCTTTTCACCAGCCTTAGTCCTCTCGTTCCCTTCAAGTGACTTAAGGCCCCTCCACTAGGGAACAGCTATCTCCCAAACACACCACTGCTCTCTGTCAGGGGTACCTTTGCTTAATTTCTTCCCTTCGCCTGGACTTCCTGATCTGTTTCTTCCTGTCGAATGTTATCCATCCTCTACAACCGTTCTTCAACAATAACCTTCAAACACTCTGAAATCTTCCTGGTTCTTCCCCAACCAGGTAAAATCTCTCTCCACAACAGTCTGTATCATTTCTCCCCTCAAAGATTTACTGAATGCCTGCTGCATACCAGGTGAAAGTGAAAATGAAGTTGCTCAGTCGTGTCTGACTCTTTGCGACCCCATGGACTGTAGCCTACCAGGTTTCTCCTCCATGGGATTTTCCAGGCAAGAGTACTAGAGTGGGATGCCTTTTCCTTCTCCAGGAGATCTTCCCGACCCAGGGATCGAAGCCAGGTATACCGCATTGTAAGCAGATGCTTTACCCTCTTAGCCACCAGGGAAGCCCAGGTAGTTTTCTTTCTTCTTCTTCTTCTTTTTTTTTTTTTTTAAAGATATTTATTTACTTATTTGGCTGTGCTGGGTCTTAGTTGTGGCCCACGAGATCTTAGCTGTAGCATGTAAACTCTTGGCTGTGGCAAGTGGGATCTAGTTCCCTGACCAAGGATCTAGAAGCCAGGTCCCCTGTACTGAAAGTGCAGAGGCGAGCAACTGGAGAAGTCCCATATCTGGTGGTATTCTTGATGTTAAAATATCCATATACATTATGGGAACACTGAACTTGAAAACAATTTGCCCAAGTTCTCCCCCAGGATTCAGATCCAGAGCTCCTTATTTCTATAATGCAACTCCATCCAATCCATCCTAACACTGCCCTCAGGACAAATGGCTAGAGTCCCTTTGTGCTCTGCGCTCAAACATTGCGTCAGTGCTCTGCTCCTGGAGGTCAGATGCCAGGTGGACCCCAGCATTGCTGCTTCCTCCCCTCCTTACCCGGATCTCCCTGCTCTCACGGTAAAACTCCTTGTCTTCCATCTTCTCAAATAGCAGAACCCTCCCTGGCCCAGCAGAACAGGCAAATCCCTTTGAATAGGCTGCGATGGCAAACACCTGGGGCAGCGACAGCTGGCTGTGGCTGCTGGCCATCGTGATCTGCTCGTAGGAAGGGACTGGGGAAGTGACTGCTGGAAATTCGATGAGGCTGGAAAAGAAAATAGCACACACAGATAACAGAGATGATTCTAAGGAGATGAACTGTGCCAGAGATGAGAAAGAAGGACTGTCCTTGGGTGTGGGAGTGTGGCTCAGATGGTAAAGAGCCTGCCTGCAGTGCAGGAGACTCAGGTTCCATCCCTGGGTCAGGAGGATCCCCTGGAGAAGGGCATGGCAACCCACTCCAGTATTCTTGCCTGGAGAATCCCATGGACAGAGGAGCGTGGCAGGCTACAGTTAATGGTGTCGCAAAGTGTTGGTCACTACTGAAGCGACTTCGCATGCATGCACATGGGAGAAACCACTCACTGTGAGCCCCCTTCCCATGGCCTAAATGTGCCCCTTTGGCTGGGAGTGGTACTGGGGCTCCATGGGAGATGGAAGGTTATACACTTATATGGAAATCTTGCAATCCTCTGTGGTCACTGTTTTTATTATCATACTCATTTTGTTGTTTAGAAAAAAGTGGCTCAGAGGGGTTGTTTCCAAGATCACACAGTTAGTAAGGGGAAGAGCTGAGATTTAAATCCAGATTTCTGCTTCCTTCCCTCCCTTCCATCCCTTTCCCTTTCTTTCCTTCCTTCCTTCTCTTCTTTCTCCCCTTCCCCCTCCCTTCCTTTCTTTCTCTTTCATTCATTTATGCATATTTGCATTCACTCATTCATTCATATAACATTTACCAGAGTTATGTTAATGACTCTGTGAAACAATGATAAATAAGTTGACCCAGTTCCTAAGCTGATGGTCTAGGAGGTGTATGATAAAGACTGTCAGGGACTGCTGAGTAGGATGGCAGTGGCCGGTTATCAGCTAACAAGAAAACCTAAGGACAAATATAGAACAGCTTCTGAGATGAGCAGAGGCTGAGGGCTCCCAGCTGAGACCAGAAGGACAAAGAGGGATGTGGCAGTGTCCAGAGCAGTGGGGTCGATGTAGGGGCAGACTGAGCCCAGAAGTAGGAGAGTGCATGAGGGGATATGCGGTAGACAGAGGCAAGGGCTGATGCTGCAGATATAAAGAAGTGTCAGAGCAGCAGGGACATGTGGGCCAAGGTCAAGAGTGAGTTTTATCCTTGGAGTCCTGGACTCACTCAAAGATGGCGAACACAGCAAACTGGAGGGAAATGGCCTTACTAGGAAGTTCTCAACATAATCATGACAAAAAGGAAATGTCATTGGCATGGAGGTGGTACAAATGGGTGAACCCAAGGACACTGAAGAAGAGGAATCTACAGGGTGCTGTTTTGGTTGCAGGCTTGGGTATTGGGCTCAGACATCTGGCTTTGAATCCTGGCCTGTTACTTAGCAGTGCTGTGATCCTGGGTGAGGCATTTAACCTCTTAGAGTCTACGACGTGGGTGTGATAATAATATGTACTATGTAGGGTGGGTAAGGCTCAGAGTGTTTAAGGCAGTGTCTAGACCACACAATGGTACTGTCCACTATGAGTGAGAGATGACTATGAATGGCTGCAGTAGAGGCAAAATTGGCAGCTTCATCCCGAGCCCCTTCCCTGGTCCATACACTTCTGTCACATCGACTGACAGTTCCTTGTATTTCCTTATTAGTCTGCTGCTTCCTATTGAATTATAAGGTCCTGAGGACGGTGTCCCCAGCATTTAGCAAGATGCCTTGCACATTGCAAAGGCTTGGTGGATATTTATTTAATTGATTTAGTAAACTGGGAAGCCAGTAGAAAACATATTTTCGAAAATAGGTAGTTTTGAAGACTAAGTCATACCAGTCTGTGAAACTGTTAGTTGTTCAATCGTGTCTGACTTTTTTGTGACCCTCATGGACTCTAGCCTACCAGGCTCCTCTGTCCATGGAATTCTCCAGGCAAGGATACTGGAGTGGGTAGTCATTCCCTTTTCCAGGGGGATCTTCCCAGCTCAGGATTGTCTCCTGCATTGCAGACGGATTCTTTACTATCTGAGCCAACAGGGAAACACTTATAAAATGAGGTTAGGTATAAAAATAAAAATAGTTGTACCTAGGTTATGGTTATAAACATCAAATTTGACCCTGGATATGGATGAACACCAGAAAAGATAAAGGAATGATTTTTAAAGAGTGCTGTTTTAGGGGTGTTGCTATTGGCAAGATGAGTGTATTTTTCTAAGAGCTCCATCCCAGAGGGCATTGTTACCTCTCTGATTCGTGGATCATCCCCAGGTTCTTTGTCTCACTGGTGGGCTCCTTGACCATGATACTTGTCTCCCAGCGTTGATCTCCAGATTCAAAGAGGAAGAGTCTGCCTGTATCAGTGCCAGCAATAATCTTGTCATCAGACACCCAGGTGTGGGCGAGATAATTTTGGGGTTCTCCCCTCTGAAAATTAGTTTGCTTCAGGGTTCCCTCAGCAAAACGGAGAAGCTTGAACATCCCATTTCCAGTGATACAAATCTGAGTGTTATCCTGGGGATTGAAGCTCACCTGTAAAATATGAAAGAATGAAAGAAAAAGAGACATAAAACTAAACTTGATGGAATCATTTCCCATTTAACTAATTATTAGTTAGTCCAAGTAGTTCACAGGATCCTTTCAGTTCAGTTCAGTCGCTTAGTCGTATTCGACTCTTTTCGACCCCATGAATTGCAGCATGCCAGGCCTCCCTGTCCATCATCAACTCCTGCAGTTCACCCAAACCCACATCCATCAAGTCAGTGATGTCATGCAGCCATCTCATCCTCTGCCCTCCTGCCCCCAATCCCTCCCAGCATCAGAGTCTTTTCCAATGAGTCAACTCTTCACATGAGGTGGCCAAAGTACTGGAGTTTCAGCTTTAGCATCATTCCCTCCAAAGAAATCCCAGGACTGATCTCCTTGCAGTCCATGGGACTCTCAAGATTCTTCTCCAATGCCACAGTTCAAAAGCATCAACTCTTCGGCGCTCAGCTTTCTTCACAGTCCAACTCTTACATCCATATGTGACTACTGGAAAAACCATAGCCTTGACTAGACAGACCCTTTGTTGGCAAAGTAATGTCTCTGCTTTTGAATATGCTGTCTAGGTTGGTCATAACTTCCTTTAAACATCACTAAATCATGTAATTTTAATACATATTTGATAAGAGGACAGATCTATGCCCATTATATTTGTAGGGTCCATGAGTCAAATTAGGAAACCTTCAAAAGTCATCTTATGAAGACCAAAAAGCAGGATGAGCAGGTCTTGACAATCACCAAACTCCGTGTTAGCAAAACAGAATGAAAGCTCAGGTAAAAACAAATGAGGGTCAGGCAGGTTTATGCGGCCGGTCCAGGGAGAGGGAGCCACATGTTAGGGACCAGGCCTCCTTTACCTTTACCCTCATCCCCATTTGCAGCCACAGTCAATCTGTCACCCACACTGGATGGTGAGTGCCTGGAGGGGCTGTGCCTTTTTCATCTCTGTATCCCCAGTGGCAGGTTCAGAGCAGGCATCCAGTGAATGTTTCCCGAATCTGTTTGAGACAAGGTGCTCCTTGCTCTGAATAGGAGGCTGTAGCATGCCTTACTATGACCTGGATGAAATAATCTTCAGGCTCTACTTGTCTTTGCTCTGATTCTGTAATCACCAAGCAACTTGTTGATTAACAATTTCACTTCTCAAGGGAGGAAACACACTGGATAGATGATGTGTGTTCTGGTTGTGACATGCTGGTTCACATGCCAGCCTCTTGTGAGAATAACAGAGTCTGTGCCCAAGATGCTGATTAGCCAGTATCTCTGAACCTGAACAGAATTGTGCGTGGACCTGTACAACTGAGCACTAGATCTCAGACCAGGTTGACTGCTCCAAGCAAAGCCTCTGTGGGACCCAACCAGCCTCCTGACACATCCTCTGCATTTTACCCTGAAAGCACAATAGAAACTTCTGCTCCTCACATAACTGCGATTTCACGGACAGCTTCCTAAACATTTATGACCTCACACCACTTTCCTGAAGTCTTCCCACTGCCCAGAAATGCTTCCCAGTAGAGGCCAGGTCTGGGGAGAGAGAGCAAATTGATACACTGCCTCTGAACCTGAATTGTGACCAGCAAGCAGTTCTGGGCCAAAATAAAGAACATAGACCCTGGGGTCAGGGAGTCCTGGTTCTGCTAAATTGTTGGAGCCTCAGTTCCTTCATCTTTAAAACAGAGACAATAATTATGTATACTTTATATAGTGTTGTGTGGCAAATTTCCAAATGCATTTTAAGAAATCAGCACTATTCCGGGCACATAGAAAGCATTCAATGAGAGACAGCTTGTACTATTTTTTAATAATTTGCATAATATTTGTTATTCTGGGCAGTACCTGATAGACAGCATTGTTCTGAGTGTCAATTCTAACAATGGCCATGACTTTCTGTTTTTCCCACAGCCAATAGACAAGGTTTGATTCTGGAGGTGAAGTCTGAGTCAAGAGGTATTTGGAGTCTGGCGAAAAAGCCATGCAGATAAACTTCTGAACTGGGAAGTCAAAACTATTAAGGATTTTGCGCTTCCGGCAGGGGATGGCTGACAGTTCATAAATGGTGATGACAGGTTTATCTTGCACGGTCTCCGAGACAGCGAGGTAGCGCCGATTGGGACTGATAGCCAAGGCCAACATGCCCTGACTCTTGTCTGAGCCTGCAAACAGAGGAGAGGGGCTGGTAAGGGGTGACCATGCATTCCCCGAGATTCAGCACAAATCAGGCACCGTGGTAGGTGTTGCCAAGGCAACAGGAGAAAAGTGCAGAAACAGGTAACCATTGATCCCTGTATCCTTCAGTACAACTGTGCCTTGGCTATTTTGAAAATAACTATGGTGGGCCCCTCACTGAGGCCATGGTGGGAGGAGAAGTCAGGGAAGGATTCGTAAAAGAGGACAAAGTGAGAACAGGATGGGGGTGGGCAGGTCAGGAAGGGCAAAGATGTGGATGTGAGAAAGGGTGTAGATGGTGGGGGAACTACACACAGTGGGCAATGGCTGAGCATCCTCTGTGAGCCAGGGATGACCTAGATGGGTCTGGAAGGTGCAGCAGGGTCAGATAACAGCCCTTTATCCCTAAACAGCCAGCACTCCATATTCTTCCTCCACTTTTCACTTAGTCATGTCCGACTCTTTGCGACCCTATGGACTGTAGCCTCCCAGGCTTCTCCATCCATGGGATTTTCCAGGCAAGAATACTGGAGTGGGTTGCCATGAGTTTTCGTAAACTCCAGGAGTTGGTGATGGACAGGGAGACCTGGTGTGCTGCGGTTCATGGGGTTGCAAAAAGTCGGACACGACTGAGTGACTGAACTGAACTGAAATTCATTTATATATCCCTTTATCTACTGTATTCACTTATTTGTTGAAATGCTTCCCAGTAGAGGCCAGGTCTGGGGAGAGAGAGCAAATTGATCACACTGCCTCTGAACCTGAATTGTGACCAGCAAGCAGTTCTGGGCCAAAATAAAGAACATAGACCCTGGGGTCAGGGAGTCCTGGTTCTGCTAAATTGTTGGAGCCTCAGTTCCTTCATCTTTAAAACAGAGACAATAATTATGTATACTTTATATAGTGTTGTGTGGCAAATTTCCAAATGCATTTTAAGAAATCAGCACTATTCCGGGCACATAGAAAGCATTCAATGAGAGACAGCTTGTACTATTTTTTAATAATTTGCATAATATTTGTTATTCTGGGCAGTACCTGATAGACAGCATTGTTCTGAGTGTCAATTCTAACAATGGCCATGACTTTCTGTTTTTCCCACAGCCAATAGACAAGGTTTGATTCTGGAGGTGAAGTCTGAGTCAAGAGGTATTTGGAGTCTGGCGAAAAAGCCATGCAGATAAACTTCTGAACTGGGAAGTCAAAACTATTAAGGATTTTGCGCTTCCGGCAGGGGATGGCTGACAGTTCATAAATGGTGATGACAGGTTTATCTTGCACGGTCTCCGAGACAGCGAGGTAGCGCCGATTGGGACTGATAGCCAAGGCCAACATGCCCTGACTCTTGTCTGAGCCTGCAAACAGAGGAGAGGGGCTGGTAAGGGGTGACCATGCATTCCCCGAGATTCAGCACAAATCAGGCACCGTGGTAGGTGTTGCCAAGGCAACAGGAGAAAAGTGCAGAAACAGGTAACCATTGATCCCTGTATCCTTCAGTACAACTGTGCCTTGGCTATTTTGAAAATAACTATGGTGGGCCCCTCACTGAGGCCATGGTGGGAGGAGAAGTCAGGGAAGGATTCGTAAAAGAGGACAAAGTGAGAACAGGATGGGGGTGGGCAGGTCAGGAAGGGCAAAGATGTGGATGTGAGAAAGGGTGTAGATGGTGGGGGAACTACACACAGTGGGCAATGGCTGAGCATCCTCTGTGAGCCAGGGATGACCTAGATGGGTCTGGAAGGTGCAGCAGGGTCAGATAACAGCCCTTTATGCCCTAAACAGCCAGCACTCCATATTCTTCCTCCACTTTTCACTTAGTCATGTCCGACTCTTTGCGACCCTATGGACTGTAGCCTCCCAGGCTTCTCCATCCATGGGATTTTCCAGGCAAGAATACTGGAGTGGGTTGCCATGAGTTTTCGTAAACTCCAGGAGTTGGTGATGGACAGGGAGACCTGGTGTGCTGCGGTTCATGGGGTTGCAAAAAGTCGGACACGACTGAGTGACTGAACTGAACTGAAATTCATTTATATATCCCTTTATCTACTGTATTCACTTATTTGTATATTATTGGGTTCCTGGGATATTTATACTAGGACTAGCTTATTTTTGTAATCACATCGTCATTATGTGTTTGGATACCTTGCAAAGTACAGTCTCAAGGAAAGAGGGAGAAAAAAGGAAATGATAACTTCCATTCTGGATATAATGTGTGTGAGATACGTACTGTGGAACTTTCAGGTAAAGAGGTCTTAGCAGGCAGCTTGATATGATGAAAGCTAGGGGAGAAGTTTGGACTGAAGTACAGATTGGAGGTAAAAGTCATGGTGGGGCATTGAAAGTGTGAGTGTAGACAAGACTGCCAGGAGAAGGCAATGGACAACAGGTTACTCTCCTCTGTGCTTCTGTACCAGGGCTGTGCCTGGCCTAGCAGGTGTCCTGCTCGTTTACATAGTCCCAGTGCTCATTTGAATACATACCTGTCCCCACTACAATGCTGAGAGCTCCTGGAGGCCATGGGCCTTGGCTTTCTGGCTTATTCATTCTTTTAATCCCTAGGGCCTGACTCCCCAGTGGGTGCTTAACATGTGCTGACTGATTGCAGTTTGTAAATACTTTCCTGTTGTTTTAACCTAGTTGATGACTGACTTCTCCTTGAAATATGTTTACCTCCTATATGGATTTCCGATTTCCTCTTTTTGGCTCTTCCTCCAAAGACTCTTTTCCAGGTTCTTCCTCATTTCCTGGCACTAAATGTAGAAAGGCCCCACAGCCCAATCTTTATCCTTCTTTTCTTTCACAAACACATTTACTCCCTGGGTGATCTAATCCATTCTAAGGATTTTTTAAAATTTAATTATTTTTTGGCTATGCTGAAGCAAGTAGGATCTTAAGTTCCCAGGGGTTGAACCCATGTCCCCTGTATTGAAAATGCAGAATTAACCACTGGACCACCAGGGAAGTCCTCTTTCTAAGGACTTTGTATTTCACCTCTATGCTAACAACCTTCAAATTTTTATCACTAGCCAGGGCCTCTTTCTCTTGAATCCACAACTGACATCAGTTGAAATTGAAGAAGTGTTAGTTGCTCAATCGTGTCTGACTCTTTGCTACCCCATGGACTGTAGCCTGCCAGGCTCCTCTGTCCATGGAACTCTCCAGGTAAGAATTGCCATCAAAGTGCTCACCTAAGATCCTACTTGCATATCTAGCAGGCATCTCAGTCTTCCCATGTCAAACACTAACATTCCACACAAAACCTGCTCCTCCTGCAGTCTTTCCTCTCTGTTAGCAGCAACTCCATCCTTTCAGTTGCTCAGGCCAAACCCCTTGCTCCTTCCTTTTCTCTCCCAACTACATCAGGTCGATGAGGAAACCTGTCACCCCCACCTTCAAAAGAGAGCCAGGCTTTGAGCTCTTTTCACCATCCTTGTTACCTGCTACCTGCTCCAAGCCACTATGTTCTCCCACCTGGATTACAGCAATGGTCCTTCAGCTGGTCTCCTGTTTCCTCTCTTGTCCTTCCTTAAATCTATTCTCTGAACAGTAGCCAGAAGGAACCTTTTGAAACATAAGTCAGATCAGGTTGCTCTGCTCAGAATCCTCCATCCCAGCTTCTCATTTTACTCAGAGTAGGAGCCCTTGATCTCAAAGCCCATGTGATGTTGCTCTGCTTACTTCTCTGCTTCACCTTTCACTCCTTCTCCTCTATTCACTTTGCTCCAGGCATACTGGGTTCTTCACTATTCCCCTAACACGCTCAGCACCCTCCTAACCCAGAGCGGAAAAGACACAAGGTAAATGTGGAGTGTATCAAAGAGATAATAGGAGAATATATTAATAAGCTTGAAAAGTTTGATTTTATTAAAACCAAGAATTTCTGTCCATCAAGATACCCTAAGGAGGAAGAAAACACAAGCCCCAAACTGGGAGAAATTATTTGTAGTATGTATACATCTGACAGAGGATTAGCACACAGAAAATATAGAGTGACCATAAATCAGTAAGAAAATTACCCCCCAAAACACAGAAAATGGATAAAAGATTTAAACAAGACATGTCACAGAAGATTAAACAGGGGTAGCCCCTTCATCATGTGAAAAGATACTCATCCTCATTAGTAGTAGGTAAATGCACAAAGCATTAAAGTAGAAGAATAGCAAGGCGTGGTGAGGTTGTGGGGCAACAGCAGTGTGAACTAGTACTGCCACACGACTGTTTTGGTGTGGGCCTTGGAGAATCTTTGCACAAGTAGATGACAACACTTGAATGCAAGAATGCTTATAGCAGCGTGATTTGAAATGGCAAGAAAAAGAGAAAGAAAGTGAAAGTCACTCAGTTGTGTCTGACTCTTTGCAACCCCATGGACTATAGCCTGCCAGGCTCCTCTGTCCACGGAATTCTCCAGGCCAGAACGCTGGATTGAGGAGTTGTTCCCTTCTCCAGGGGATCTTCCCAATCCAGGGGTCAAACCCAAGTCGAACTCCGTGTGATCGAACCCTCATTGCAGGCGGATTCTTTACCATCTGAGCCACGAGAGAAGCAAAAAAAAAAAAAAAAAAAAGCTGGTTCTCAAATATTCATCAACACTAGAATGGATAAATATGCTTGAGACATTAGAGTCATATGAGGGAATACTGCATAGTAATAAAAAGAACTCAGTTAACATGTACGAAATGCATGAATCTCACAATATGTTGTTAAACAAGAAAAGCAAGTCACAGAATACGTACACTACCATTACATTTATACTAAGTTGGAAAGTAGCACAAACAAAAACAATATCTTACATAAGGCCAGACAGATAAACATGTGGTAAAACGATACAGAGAAATAAGGGAATAATTACAAATTCCAGGATGGAGTGAGAGGGCACATGTGAGATGAATGAAGTCAGGGAGAAACACTGGAACTGGTAATGTACTATTTGCTCTTCTTTTGGTAGATTTTCAAAGCTTCATTTTACTATAGTTCTTTAAATACTACACATATGTAGTATATAGTCTTTTGTATGCATGTCACAATATAACAGGTTGAGCGCAGAAAACAGTGGAAAAGAGTGGCTAAGGTGTGGAAATCATGTATATCATTAGCAGGACCAATGTGAACAAAACCAAATGTTACAGTATATAAATGGTTATTCCTGACCTGGGGTAAAATCTCCAGTGTCTTCATCATAAATGGATTCAAAAGGTCTGCAATGAAAGTGGTGTATTCTAGAAAACTGTTAGAGAAGTCAAAAAGCAGTCCTGGTGATGACAAAGAGAGTGATAATAAAGATGCACGAAACTCTTCAAAAGAATTTTTTCCCACTAGATCACAGTGAAAGTAAGTACTTAAATTAACAGGATTGGATAAATATGCTTGAGACATTAGAGTCATATGAGGGAATACTGCATAGTAATAAAAAGAACTCAGTTAACATGTACGAAATGCATGAATCTCACAATATGTTGTTAAACAAGAAAAGCAAGTCACAGAATACGTACACTACCATTACATTTATACTAAGTTGGAAAGTAGCACAAACAAAAACAATATCTTACATAAGGCCAGACAGATAAACATGTGGTAAAACGATACAGAGAAATAAGGGAATAATTACAAATTCCAGGATGGAGTGAGAGGGCACATGTGAGATGAATGAAGTCAGGGAGAAACACTGGAACTGGTAATGTACTATTTGCTCTTCTTTTGGTAGATTTTCAAAGCTTCATTTTACTATAGTTCTTTAAATACTACACATATGTAGTATATAGTCTTTTGTATGCATGTCACAATATAACAGGTTGAGCGCAGAAAACAGTGGAAAAGAGTGGCTAAGGTGTGGAAATCATGTATATCATTAGCAGGACCAATGTGAACAAAACCAAATGTTACAGTATATAAATGGTTATTCCTGACCTGGGGTAAAATCTCCAGTGTCTTCATCATAAATGGATTCAAAAGGTCTGCAATGAAAGTGGTGTATTCTAGAAAACTGTTAGAGAAGTCAAAAAGCAGTCCTGGTGATGACAAAGAGAGTGATAATAAAGATGCACGAAACTCTTCAAAAGAATTTTTTCCCATTAGATCACAGTGAAAGTAAGTACTTAAATTAACAGGATTTTACATGTGACTTTATGTATGATTCATTAATCTATACATTAAAATAAAGCAAGTAGACATATATTTCTTTTACATTTATAAAACTATATGTATATTCAAATTGTCCAAAAAAGTTTTCTTTCAATCGTCCTATTGGGATTATGGTGTTATATTTGGTTCACACGGTTACCTAGGTGTCAGACTGGAAAGAATTTTACCTGGAATGATTTTTGCCATTTCTGATCCACGTTGTATTTCACACAGTGATTTCCTGAAGGAAATATAATGATCTGTTCATCGAAGAAGAAGACATTGTTGGACACGTGGGATCGAAGACCAAAAACATGCAGCGACTGAGCTACCACGGTGGACATGGTCGGGTAGTTCCGCTAAAGATGCAACGCAGCCGGTGAGCATCGAGAAGCGCGAAGCCCCGCCCACCCGGCCGCACCCGCCCCGCGACACGCCCGTGGCTCCGCCTCCGAACTGCTCCTCCGCCCCCTCCCCTTAGCAATCTCCTCCGGTGCCCCAGACCCGGCTACTGCGTCTGCTTGTTCCTTTCGCCCTCGCGGCTTCTTGCTCCTCTGGACGACCCCCAGGGATCTCTCCTACCTGTAAGCTTCTGCTCTCTGGATCAGCAGACCACGCGTGTGTCCACTGTACTACCCCTACGAATCTGAAGCAACCCGGCACTCACCGACGCCGGAGCGGTTCCTATAGCAACGGCAAGCCGGAAGTATGTCAGCACACGGAAGCGGAAGTCTTGCTCAGAGAGCTCGGGAGTAGCTGTTTGCTCCTGTGCTGTTCGAGTCCACGTGGGTCCGCTGCAGGAGGGCAAGGAGCTGCAAACCGGCAGCGGCGAGGGGCGCCCTTTTCCTGGCGCGGGGGCCTCGGGCTACTCGGCGTCCTCCGGTAGGTGCGGACTCGCGCGCGGTGAGATGGACACCCCCCCGCTCTCAGGTTCGGACTCCGATTCTGGTGACTCTCTTGTCACAGACAGAGAGGTAGGTATCATCCGAGCTCGCGCGGCTGCGCGAGGGAGAGGGTTCCTCACTCTCCCGTTCTCACCGGGGAACGTGCGCTGTAGTTGCAGGAGGCGTTTTCCCGAGGGCTTCTGAAGCCAGGCCTCAACGTGGTGCTAGAGGGGCCGAAGAAGGCCGTGAACGACGTGGTGAGTTCGGGCGCCCGGTCGGAGGATGCTAGACTTGGGATGCGCGCGGGGCACTGTTGTGCTCCAGAGACTGCGTTCGGTTCTAGGAAAGACACAACCTGCGCATTGCCAAGAGTGTCAACTACCTGTCGGGGTCTTGGAGGCTGGCACTTCGTTTGTTGGCCTGTTACCTTTTTGTGAGCTTGGTGTCTGAATTTCCTAGAATGGCCTGAAGCAGTGTTTGGCTGAATTCAAGCGGGATCTGGAATGGGTTGAAAGGCTTGATGTGACCCTGGGTCCGGTACCAGAAATCAGTGGACCTCAGTCAACATCTCAGAACCAGGATCCGAAAGCTGTTGATCCAGAAGATGACTTTAAGCGTGAGATGAGCTTGTATGTATGCTTTCAAGTGTGGGAAAGGTTGTGGGTCCCTGTGCTAGAGAGTGCAGAGAGAATGGAAGCCGTGAGCATGTGTTCCTCCGAGGTGTCCTAAGCCTGGGAGTAGGGAGGAAAGCTTTGGACTAAAGAGTAGGAGATGCTCCGTGGTTGAAAGTCCTCATGGTCCAGCAGTCACAATTTAAAGTCCAGTTTATTTTCAGATACTAAGTTTTAAATTTTTTTGTGCAGTTGATTATGAGAACAAAAAGTTGCTTATGCAGGATCCTTATATGGACTTTTTTTTTAGTGACTAAATAAGAATGTGTAATTGGCTTTTGTAAGTTAGTGAGCACTTATAAAGTGGTCGTTCTGTTAAACTACTACATTTTAAGCAATACTCCCCACCTATTTTAAAAGAGTGCATCTAAATTTCTCCTGAGTTAATGAGGTTTTGTTACCATTTTTGTTTGTGTGTGTGTGTTCTTGCTGGTGGAGGTCAGGTGTTGTGGGCTCTTACGACCTTGGATACCTTATGAGAGGCAGTCAGAAGGATGTAAGACCTCTGTGCCTTAGCTTATTCCACACTTTGTCCCACACCCGCAGCTACCGTCAAGCCCAGGCAGCAGTGCTTGCAGTATTGCCCCGCCTCCATCAGCTCAAAGTGCCTACCAAGCGGCCGACGGATTATTTTGCAGAGATGGCCAAGTCTGATCAGCAGATGCAGAAGGTAAGAAATGGAAAAGGTTTTCTCTGGAAGACTGAAGCTTTGTACTTAAGTCTATACTGCTGGCTTGTCTCCCTTAATGTTCAAATAAACAAAGGCATAAGCACATTAATAGGGAGCCAGTTGTCAGTTATCTATGTCAGGTTCATGCTAATCAACACCAGTTGGACAAATGTAAGGTTGGCTTTTTCCTAGTATAAACAGCTAAGGGAGGAAGATAATGTAGGAAGTGTGGTCCCTAAGATAAAGACGATCTTTATGCATCTCCTAGCTGGCATGGTCATGGCATGGTGTGTGGAAGAGACAACAGTTCTTTCCTGCCATTGCCGGGCAACATTATAACTTGTAGACAGTTACCTTTCTCTGAGCCTCAGTTTTTCTCTGCTCTAGAATGATGGGTTAATATATGGCTCAGATTTGGCATATTTTACACTTAGGTAAGTTAAGTTAAGGCTAGTGAAGGCTATGATTTTTCCAGTGGTCATGTATGGATGTGAGAGTTGGACTACAAAGAAAGTGGAACGCTGAAGAATTGATGCTTTTGAATTGTGGTGTTGGAGAAGACTCTTGAGAGTCCCTCGGACTGCAGGAAGATCCAACCAGTCCGTCCTAAAGGAAATCAGTCCTGAATATTCATTGGAAGGACCAATGCTGAAGCTCAAACTCCAGTCCTTTGCCCACCTGATGTGAAAAGCTGACTCATTGGAAAAGACCCTGATGCTGGGAAAGATTGAGGGCTGGAGGAGAAGGGGACAACAGAGGATGAGATGGTTGGATGGCATCACCGACTCAATGGACATGAGTTTGAGTAAACTCTGGGAGTTGGTGGTGGACAGGGAGGCCTGGAGTGCTGCAGTCCAGGGGTTCGAAAAGAGTTGGACACAACTAAGTGACTGAACTGAACTGAACAGTTAGGTAGAATTTGGTCTTTATTCAACTTTGGGAGGCAGAGAATTACCAGTGTCTAATCCAAGATATATCTAAATAGTTCCCTTGGGTCTCAAGCTGAATTTTCTTGTCTCAGTGGTACTCAAGGAAGCTAATCTAGAGACGAAACCCAGACCCATTTCTGCATATTCAAATTCATAACTGTTCATTCCTTAACTGAAGTGTATATGTTTAATGCAAATGGCTAGGTACCTGATATCTGTTTGAGTTTTTATAGTGCAGATGGTATACTGGAGAAGGAGGCTAAAGCTGCATACTGGTTTCACCACAGTCTGCAGACGGTACGGATGGAGAGAAGTTAGTGTTTTCTCCTGATTCAGTGGCAAGCAAGCTGTTTTGTTTAACAGAGCAAACAGCACACCCGGAATAAGAAGGCCACCTTGATGTTGTGGTGCCAAGGCTGAGACTTTTGGTGTCTTGAATAAAGGTGTTAGCCTTTGGGCCTTTTATCCTTGTGTGTGAAACACAGGGCTTGGAGTAGATGATTCACAAGGTTCCCTGAACTCCACAGTGTGTCTGCCCCCTGCTGCATGCACCCTAAGCAGCTTCTGTGCCATTTTCAACTAACATAAGCTGATAACATTTTGTGTTTTAGATTCGACAGAAACTGCAGGCTAAACAGGCCGCCATGGAGAAGTCGGAAAAGGCTAAGCAGCTGCGAGCACTTAGAAAATATGGAAAGAAGGTGGGAAGGACAACAGACAGGGATGGGGCCAAGGGTGTTTGTCCAGAGATTGCCTGGTCTGAGTTGGTTCTGTGCTTGGTGTGTGTTCCATTGTGTGTTTACGATCTCCTAGCAGCGTGGGTTGCTAGTATCCACAAACACAATCCCTCCTGGACACCTGTGTGTCACCAGAAGTAGTATGGTCACTACAAGCGACTCAGGCACTTCTCTGGACTGCACTTTACACACCTGTACAGTGAAGAACTGGGTCCAGATCAGTGGTTTCCAAACCTGACCTCCCAGCACAGTCTGATGGGGGATAATTTTGTTTGACCAGGGAACATTTGGCCATGTCTGGAGGCATTTTTGGTTGTCACACCTTGGTGGGGAGTGTGCAGTCAGCAGCTTGTGGGTGGAGAGCAGGGAGGCTTCTAAACATCTTGCAGTGCATAGGACAGGCCATACTTCCCCCTGACAAAAAATGATCTTGTCCAAACTATCATAGTGTTGGGATGGAGAAACCCTTAGAGTTTAAGCATCTCTTTTTATCCTTAAAGGTTTTTGGGGGAAGATTATTTTCTCTATTGGTATTTTCATGCCTAGCAACAGTGATTTAGGTATTTAATCTGCCCAGATATAATTAGGGAGAGAATTGGATGTTGACGTAAACATGATTTGTGCAGTTTTGTAGCAGGTTGTGTCATGGGTAAGAATGCAGACTGCCTGGGTGTGAATCTCAGCTCCACACTTGCTGTGTGACTTAGGCAAATTATAGTGTCTCTCTGTGCTTCGTTTTGGGGTCATAAGAATTTCTGCTTCACTGGGTTCTTAGTATGGGAAATTGAGACTCTACTTAGAGCCTTCACGTGGTTGTGGCACAGTCAGTGCTCAGTGGTGGTCACAGCCTGGCCACTGAGAGACTGTAGACATTTGGAGTGCTGGTTTGGAGTGGGTCTAACAGTCCTGCGTCCACATCCAGGTGCAAACAGAGGTTCTTCAGAAGCGGCAGAAGGAGAAATCACACATGATGAGTGCCATTAAGAAATATCAGAAAGGTGAGTATTCTCTCGTAAGGCTGCGGGGGAGCAGGGGTACTTGCTGATTCTGTCAAACACATCTGAAGGCTTGATTGATTTGGAACTATTGGACCTCACATTTGGGAATGGTGTGAGGAGCAAGATGTGCCTCTTAATACCAATTCCATAAGTAACATCCTTCTTTTGAAGTTGAATCTTTATTTTAAACACTAGTGCTGATCGAAGTACTTCACTCCCAGGTTTCTCTGATAAACTGGACTTCCTTGAGGGAGATCAGAAGCCTGTTGCACGGAGCACGAAAGAAGGGGCCAAAGGCCAGCAGATGAAGAAGGGGTGAGTGCTGCGTTCTGTTTTGGTGGTGGTGCGTGCAGGGCCGCAGTTCCTGGTGTGGCCTCAGTGCACGAGTGCGGCTGTGCCTGCGGCCAGACCTGTGGGCCCTGTGATGGGCCCTTTCAGCCACATCAGTTCTTGAAGGTTCAAGTGAGGTGATTTCAGTGAATACGCAGTAGAAGTTGATTCCTCATGTGTGAGGGTTGTGTGTAGACCTAGTGTTCTGATCTGGGTTCTGTCTCTCATTAGGAGGGTAGTTTTGAGCAAGTTACTTTACCTTTCTAAATGTTAATTTCCTCATCTGTGAAAATGAAAAAAAAAATTGTAAACACCTCTTATATTAGAAAGATTAAAAGAGAGAATGCTGGATATTATTATTGGTTCCTTTTGTTCACCTTTATGCATTCCTGGATACCCATCTTGAGGAGAATGATCATATCTGTATAATATAGTCCATGCTGTGATAGAGGCATGAGGGAGAAGTCTGGAAGCCCATTTTAGAAATAGGTGACATGGTCCAGGGGTCAGAGTCTGGGGATGGCTTCCTGGAGAAGGGTTCACCAGAGCTTAGTCTAAAAGATGAGTAGGAATTAACCAGGAGAACAGGAGAGACATGGGTTTGGGGAAGATGGAAGAACATGAATGAGCAGAAGTATAGAGATGAGAACAGCAGGTTTGTGTGTGAGAAACAGCCAGCATTTGGTGTCATGGGGGTTACCGTGAGGCAAAGAGTGGTGAGGTGTAGCTGGGAGGGCTGGCCCGATTGCAGGGCAGTGTTGTGAGAAGCCTGGGATATTTCCAGCAGTCAGTGGGGAGGTGCTCATGAGCTTTACTCAAAGTGGTGAGCAGGTCATGTTCATGTTTTCAGTATTACAGCGGTACTTGTGTAAGTGAGGGAGGCAGGGAAATTGATCAGGGGACCGTTACAAAAGTCCAGAGAACAAGGATAATGACCTGAATGTGGTAATAGGGGTAGAGAAGAGAAAATTGGTTGAAGAAATACTCAAGAGGTCAAATTAGCAGGACTCAGTAACTGAGCTGGGTGCAGAGAATGAAAGAAGGAATTATAATCCACTCTAGGTTATAGTGTGGGCGCTGAGTATATGGTAGGACCTCCAACCTCAAGTTAGGCTGTAGATATAAGAGGTGAAACCAGTCTAGGAGGGAGGTGACTATGACTTCGGATATGGTGAATTGAGATTCCTGTGGGATGATCAGTTTTAACATGTATTACACTCAAACATTAACTGCATTTAATATCCTTGGGAGGACTAGGAACAACTTAGGGTGATTTAATAAGAGTTAGTTTAAAAATGGGGCTTCCCAGGTGGCTCAAATGGTAAAGAATCTGCCTGAAATGCAGAAGACCTTGGTTTGATCCCTGAGTATGGAAGATCCCTTGGAGAAGGGAATGGCACCCCACTCCAGTATTCCTGCCTGGAAAATTCCATGGACAGAGGAGCCTGGTGGGCTACAGTCCATGGGCTCTGAAGATAAATGATGAGCCACATGATAGATCTTTTCCTGATTCTCGCTTTGTTTTCCTGCTTTGGTGGTTAAGGCTGTAGGTAGCTGATCTTGTCTGGGGAGTTTATAGAGTAGAAATACTGGGTCAAGGATGAGATTTGGGGTACAGTAGTATCTACAGGCTTTGTTTACAGAGAGGAAACTGAGGGTATGGTTGGATCGTAACATTCGTCAGGATCTGCAGTGTTGAGGGTAACCTATAAGACTGCTTTTTTTCCAGGCCTAATGCCAAGAGACGGTATAAAAACCAAAAGTTTGGTTATGGTGGGAAGAAGAAAGGCTCCAAGTGGAACACTCGTGAGAGCTATGATGATGTATCCAGCTTCCGGGCCAAGACAGCTCATGGCAGGGGCCTCAAGAGGCCTGGAAAGAAAGGATCAAATGTGAGTATGGAGTGAGGGGGCTGGAGCCGCCTCCGCTCCCACCCCTCCCTTTCTTTCCTTGTGTCCAGACCCCGGGGCAGAAGGCCAACTGCTGTGTGAACACACGTGATATTTCCTTTTCTGCAGAAAAGACCTGGAAAACGGACAAGAGAGAAAATGAAGAGCAGAAGACACTGAGCAAGCCGCATCTTTGTATACAACCACCAAGAAAAAGAGATGGAGACTTGGGATTTCACAAGGCAATTGGATCCCTTCTGTTAGCTGCTTTTTGTAAAAATTCTTTCAATAAACTAAAGAAAAATTTTCAGAGAAATATATATTCTTGGTTAAAAACCCAGGACTAAAAGATTTAGAAGTTACTTTTACATTTAGATAATATTACTATTTATTAATAATAAATAAACGAGCCCTGTGGAGGTTAAAAGTATGGACTCTGGGGCTTATGGACTGCCAGGTTGGACACCTGGCTCTGCTGTGTGCTTGCTGTTTGACCCTGGGCAAGTTGATTTTTCTGTGCTCTGTCATCTCTATATAGACATGGTAATAGAATCTACCAAAGAGGGTTGCTGTCAACAGTGAGTTAATACTGCACAATGCTTAGCACACTGCCTGCGAATAATGAAGGGTACGTACCTTTGTGGGATTATTTTGCTGGGTGGGGTGGTTCTCCATAATGTCTGCTGAGCCATGTGGTGTGTAGGTATTTGTTCTCCAGTGCCGGACCTGTGTGCAGGTTAAATGTTGTGCACAGACCATGTTTCGTGTTGGGATTTTCTGTCTTGAGAGATAGGAAGGGAAGACAGCTTCCCACCCCACACCACACTCCACCCCTGTCCCCTTTCCAGTTTACACATTTTGAGGCTACAAATATATGAGAATTCTAGATGCTTAAGCAGAAAAAACAACTCATTTTTGCATGGTCTTGTAGCATCATTGGTACCTAAAAGATCTCTTTGGTTTCCTATGACACTGTTCCTAGAACAAAAAGAATGAATTTAGTTTTTATAAACTAATTTCAATGAACAAAAGTCTAAGCACATAGGTCGTATTTTCAGAAGACCACATTGTTTTACCCCAGCCTGTTTTGACAGTTTGTACAATAGTAGTGAATAGGATAACGAATAGTAATTCCAGTTAGTAGCCATAGCTTAAGAAACTTTGAATTATGAGTGGAACGTAGGAGAGTTAAGATTGACAGAGTTTACGCTAGTAGGGACAAAAGTAAATTACCAATTTGAATACGTCTGTAGGGTTTGGATGATGTACCTTTCCTTTTTTTTTTTTTTCTTTTTATAGCAAATGGAATCACTCAATTTCAGAGATAGACTTTATAGAGCTTATTTATATCACTTTATCATTCCAACTCTTAAAGTATAATTGGGCTACATTCGTATTAGCTCTCACATTGCTTTAAAATGTAATTCCATGCATTGAAGGATGGGTAGGATGCTAGTAGTTGCCATAACCACGTCCAGGCTGTTCTTGCTTTGTACCAATATGTGTGGACTTTAGCCGTCAAGGTGCCGTATCAATAGCAGTTCCTGGACAACTCTGTTCACCTTTCAGTTACCAAAGTATTGTTAACTGAGGAACTGTGGAAAGTAGAGATTTTGCTGCTGGCTCTTCAGTCCACGAAAACACTGCCTAAAAGATACACAATGGTTAGTGACTTCAAATTGCTTCTTTCAAAGTCTGTGGGTGATTGGTCACTGCACGTGGCACTCAGTTCACGCACAGGTGGCAAAGAGAGCAGTTGTGTTGCTTCCTCATCTTCAGCAATAAACCCACATGGCATTTCATAAAAGTAACTGGAAGAGGGAATTGAGCAAAGAAATAGAAAGTGACAAAGTTGGAAGTAAAATTGAATAGGATGCAAATGGAGTTATGGAAGGACTGTGTTGCCAGGGAATGGAGACATGGCTGCTTTTCTAGGACTAAAAAGAGACGCAGCTGGAGAGCTAGTGAATGAAACAGAGTGAGGGCGATGGTGGGAGGGTGGTGTCCCAGGAAGTCACCCTGGCAGGAGACTGCACACTAAAAGGACTCTTGGAGGTGTTTTGTGACATTGAAAGTACAAATGATGCAATGTTGAAAGCAAATCTGATAGGGATAGAGTAGGATAATTAGTTTAGAAATCCCACTAGAGGATTAAAAATAGGTAATTTTAAAGGAGTTTGGGAGATGTGTAAGTTAATGTGTAAGTTAACCACTCAAGAAAATCCAGTGATCTAGCAATAATCTGTCCTTTATTGTGCCCATCTTTGCATGAAATGCAATCAAGGACAGAAATGGTATGGACCTAACAGAAGCAGAAGATACTAAGAAGAGGTGGGAAAAACACACAGAAGAATTGAACAAAAAAGATCTTCATGACCCAGATAACCATGATGGTGTGATCACTCACCTAGAGCCAGACATCCTGGAATGCTTTAGTCAAGTGGGGCTTATGAAGCATCACTAAGAACAAGGCTAGTGGAGGTGATGGAATTCCAGTTGAGCTATTTCAAACCTGTGAAATTGCTGTGAAAGTGCTGCACTCAATATGCCAGCAAATTTGAAAAAACTCAGCAATGGTCACAGAACTGGAAAAGGTCAGTTTTCATTGCAATCCCAAAGAAGGGCAATGCCAACGAATGTTCAAACTTGTGCTTATTTCAGATGCTAGCAAGAAAATGCTAAACATTCTCCAAGCCAGGCTTCAATAGTACGTGAACCATGAACTTCCAGATGTTCAAGCTGGGTTTAGAAAAGGCAGAGGAACCAGAGATCAAATTGCCAGCATCCGTTGGATCATCAAAAACAAGAAAATTCCATAAAAACGTCTACTTCTACTTTATTGATTACCCCAAAGCCTTTGACTGTGTAGATCACAACAAGCTGTGAAAAATTCTTCAAAAGATGGGAAAACCAGACCACCTTACCTGCCTCCTGAGAAATCTGTATGCAGGTCAAGAAGCAACAGTTAGAACCAGACATGAAACAAAAGACTGGTTCCAAATAGGGAAAAGAGTACATCAAGGCTGTATATTGTCACCCTGCTTATTTAACTTATATGCACAGTACATCATGTGAAATGCTGGGTTAGATGAAGCACAAGCTGGAATCAAGATAGCTGGGAGAAATACCAGTAACCTCAGACATGCAGATGATACCACCCTTATGGCAGAAAGTGAAAAGGAACTAAGAGCTTCTTAATGAAAGTGAAATAGGAGAATGAAAAAGTTGGCTTAAATCTCAAAACAATCAGAAAACTAAGATCATGGCATCTAGTCCCATCACTTCATGGCAAATAGAAGGGGAAACAATGGAAACAGTGACAGACTATTTTCTTGAGCTCCAGAATCACAGCAGATGGTGACTGCAGCCATGAAATTAAAAGACACTTGCTTCTTAGAAGAAAAGGTATGACCAACCTAGACAGCATATTAAAAAGCAGAGATATTATTTTGCTGACAAAGGCCCATCTAGTTAAAGCTATGGTTTTTCCAGTAGTCATGTATGGATGTGAGAGTTGGACTACAAAGAAAGCTGAGTGTCGAAGAATTGATTCTTTTGAACTGTGGCATTGGAGAAGACTCCTGAGAGTCCCTTGGACTGCAAGGAGATCAAACCAGTCAATCCTAAAGGAAATCAGTCCTGAATATTCATTGGAAGGGCTGATGCTGAAGCTGAAGCTCCAATCTTTTGGCCACCTGATGCAAAGAGCTGACTCATCAGAAAAGACCCTGATGCTGAGAAAGATTGAAGGCAGGAGAAGGGCGCAATAGAGGATGAAATGGTTGGATGGCATCAGCAACTTGATGGACATGAGTTTGAGCAAGCTCTGGGAATTGGTGATGAATAGGAAAGCCTGGTGTGCTGTAGTCCATGGGGTCACAAAGAATCAGACATGACTGAGTGACTGAACAGAACTGAACAACAATCTACACTACCTTGAAGGAAGACCAGGTGCATCCAAGTGCCAGGCACACTCAAGCCACAAGTCCTGGTAGTTAAATCTCTGCCCCTTCCCCTCGCCAGAAGCTCTCTAAACCTCATGACCAACCTAGATAGCATATTAAAAAGCAGAGACGTTACTTTGCCAACAAAGCTCCATCTAGTCAAGGCTATGGTTTTTCCAGTAGTCATGTATGGATGTGAGAGTTGGGCTGTGAAGAAAGCTGAGTGCCGAATAATTGATGCTTTTGAACTGTGGTGTTGGAGAAGACTCCTGAGAGTCCCTTGGACTGCAAGGAGATCCAGCTAGTCCATTCTAAAGGAGATGAGTCCTGGGTATTCACTGGAAGGACTGATGCTAAAGCTGAAACTCCAATACTTTGGCCACCTAATACAAAGAGTTGACTCATTTGAAAAGACCTTGATACTGGGAGGGATTGGGGGCAGGAGGAGAAAGGGATGACAGAGGATGAGATGGCTGGATGGCATCACCGACTCGATGGACATGAGTTTGGGTAAACTCCGGGCGTTGGTGATGGACAGGGAGGCCTGGCATGCTGTGATTCATGGGGTCACAAAGAGTCGGACATGACTGTGCGACTGAACTGAACTGAACTTGGAAGCTCCCTAAACCCTGCAGTCTAGGGGCTTTAAGGAGATTTCACCATGTGGGCATTATTGATGAGATCATGGGGCATCAGTGACTGGTTCAATCTTGAGCTCCTCCGCCTTCCCAGATTTTAGGTGGTGGGGCTGGAAGTTTTAAGTTTCTAACCAAGGCTTGGTCTTCCTGGGGAGCAGCCCCCATTCTGAAACTATCAAGAAGCTGCCAAGACTTGCCTCATTAGAACAAAAGACCCTCCTACCACCTCTATCACTTAAATTACAAAAGATTTAGGAGTTCTGTGTCAGGAACCATGATGAAGACCAAATCTCTTTCTATGATATCACAAGTCACTGCCTGGTCATTGACCATGGATTCCTTACAGTAGATGCACTGTAACAGTCATGAGATACTGCACACTTCTAGATCTCCATGTAGTCACTAATAATTGATCTCACCCATCCTTGGATGTAAACATCCATCAGGGTGGGGCCACTCAGGATTGCAGCTTCCATTCTGTCTTGGCAATTTCAAAAACAGGACTGACCTCAGCAGTATATGGCTTCACTCTTCAAGGTATAAGTCAGCAACAGCTAGATGGAAGATACACAGAGAGCAAGGTGTTGGGCAGGTGTAGGTGAGTGAGTAGTGTGGTGCACAGAATGTCCGTGCACTCCTTGGGTGAGTGACTCTCCCAGCACTTCTGAGTGTTCAACCACCTGGATGGTCCCTTGTTCTTTTTTCCCAGGACCTTCAAATGGTACCATGTGGGGGTCTTTGGGGGCCAGTTCTTTAGAGCTGGCTCATTTTCCCAAAAAGGAGCCCTCTAGCTTCAAACCCAGGGTAAAGATGCAGCCTGGTGGGTGAGGGGTTCATCCCTCCTTTCACAGATGTTCATTGTTTTCAGGCTCACACCTACTCCTAGCCCACGTCTTCGTGTCTCCGAGCCCTAGCCTTTGCCCTTCCTCCAAAAGTTAACCTCCAGTGTGGGAGCTGTTAAACATCTGGCACTGGGGTGTGCGATGGGACTCCCAGCAGACTCCCTCCCTCCTTCAGTTCCCTGCCTCACACCCATTCTGTCCAGAATCCTGACCCCTCTCCAGAGATCTGGGGGGACAGGACTCTGTGCTCAGAGGTGCCCCACTCAGCTCGTATTTTGTGGTTTCCTCCACCCTCTTCCACCAGCTTTCCATCTTCTAAGTATTGGCTTCAGTTTTCTTGGTTGCAAATGTTTCTCATTTATCTTTTTAAAAACCAATTTATTGTTCTTTATCAGGGTCTAGAAGGCAGAGGAGATATTATATACACTTAGTTTGCCATCTTTAACTGGAATTATCTCCCTGTTTATAAGATTAAGGATGTGGACTGGTGAACTTGGGCAGAAGGGAGAAATGTGAGATTCTGGACACAAAAATAGAGGCTTAAAATGTCTTTATTTACCTGGGCAGCACACACATTGGGCATTAATGACAAGGATTGCCAGTGCTGAGGGAATACTACTTGTGGCGATCGTCTTCTCCCAAGCTCCACATTTTAGCCTTGTACAGAGTGATGTCTTTGTAGACCTTGAAGTGGTTCAGCCTGCGGTCTTCCCGTTGCGGGTTGACCTAGAGAGGAGGCAGATGTCAGAAAGAAACCTGTGGGGAAGGGGGAAGACCATGTCTTGTAGGAACCTGGACTTGACTCAGGTCCCAGTCTCCTGATGTGTGGCCCCTGGTGCTTTTTCTTGCTAAACCCTGTTTGTGAAATGAAGATGACATAATCAGAATTGAAAGACAAGTATGACAGGAAGTTCTTCGGGTTCGTCAAGTCTATTCAAAATCCTGTGTTTCTTTCTTAGGAACAGAAGCTCTATCGTTTAGGGAGACCATACTTTGCCAACAAAGTCTCTCTAGTCAAGGCTATGGTTTTTCCAGTGGTCAGGTATGGACTGTGAAGAAAGCTGAGCACCAAAGAATTGATGCTTTTGAACTGTAGTGTTGGAGAAGACTCTTGAGAGTCCTTTGGACTGCAAGGAGATCCAACCAGTCCATTCTGAAGGAGATCAGCCCTGGGTGTTCATTGGAAGGACTGATATTGAAGCTGAAAGTCCAATACTTTGGACACCTGATGCAAAAAGCTGACTCATTGGAAAAGACCCTGATGCTGGGAAAGATTGAGGGCAGGAGGAGAAGGGGACGACAGAGGATGAGATGGTTGGATGGCATCACTAACTCAATGGACATGAGTTTGGGTGAACTCTGGGAGTTGGTGATGGACAGGGAGGCCTGCACTGCAGTTCATAGGGTCGCAAAGAGTTGGATATGACTGAGCAACTGAACTGAACTGATTCTGAAGAGTGCCTTTCTCAGGCTCCTTGCACTTAGTGGTGTTTTTCCAATCAGTGACACAAATATGTTACTAGTATTCACATTTTCCAGCAAAGGGGACAGAATTAAGAGATGTATGTAGGTGACATGCCTGAGACCATCTACTAATAGCTGGGAGAGCAAACTCAGGCCATCTGACATCAGCAAGCTTTGTTTAATCCACACTTGGCGTATTCACTTTGTACCAGGCACTGTGTTCTAAGCACTGTCTCATCTAAACCTTGGAACAATTTCATGAGAGACATGCTGGACTATCTCCACTGTACTAGAAGGAAGCTTAGTCACAAAAGAACTTAGTCATTTCCCAGGGTTACACAGCTAGTACGTGGTAGCCAGAGTTCAAGTCCAGGCAGCTCGCTCCATACTCTGTTTCCTTAACCACTGCTGGATTACCCCTGACCTTTCAAGTAAAGGAGACCCACTTACCAAAGGCTCAGAATCCCATCCAATCTCTTGACCTTCAGTCTGTGTCTCTGGGTATTTCTTTCTTGGTCCCTGGGCAGCGTGGTGGATAAGATTTAGAAACCTGGCTGGGAGATGAGGCAGGGGTTACAGAGGAGTCAGGTTTGGGGACCAACAAGAGATGCTGTGTCCTTGACTCTTGCACATCCTCCTGACAGGGAGAGCACCAGCCTCTTAGGCTTGTCTAGATGTCAAGACACAGGCATTTGGTTCTTCCACGCATCTCTCAACAAACATCTGTTGAGAACAAACTCTGTGCCAGACACTGTTTGGGCCCTGGAGGCTGAGCAGAGTGAGATAGACATGGTTCCTGGTCTCCTGGTAATGTAGACTGGGTGAGAGGTCAGGGGATGCAATATACAAGTATAAAAACAAACCCGACATGTACTCACTGCTGTATTTAAGTGTGTAACCAACAAGGACCTACTGTATAGCACAGGGAACTCTGCTCAATGTCAGGTGACAGCCTGGGTGGGAGGGGAGTTTGGGGAATAATGGATACATGTGTATATGTGGCTGAGTTGATCTGCGGTGCACCTGAAACTACCACATTACTAATTGGTTATACTCCAATATAAAATGGAAAGTTAAAAACAAACCACACAGAGGCAGGCAGTGATGCACACTGTGAAGACGGGAGTAGGCCAGGGGGCAGGGGGAGGCAGGGCTGGCTACTTAGGATGACGAGGGGAGGCCTCTCTGGATGCCTTGCTGGTGCCAGCCCTGAGAGAGGCAGAGGAGGAGCACATCACAGGCAGCAAGAGCAAAGGCCCTGGGGCATGAGAAAGTTTGGGCAGTGAGCTGCAGAAGAGACGGTGAGGAGCTGGACTATAAGAAGTGAGGTCAGATCCTTGTGGATTGAAATCAGCATGGCTCTCAACACCAGGTATGTTTCTAGCTCTACACCTTAAGGACTTAAGTAGATTTCACTTTCAATCTACCTTATCCAGTCTCAGTTTGAGGGAGGTAGTCTGACAAGGGGAAGAAGCTGGCTTGTAGTCAGACATTCATGGCCCTTCTACTACTAGCTTGACAGGTGGTTTAACTTCTCTGGGTCTCACTTTGCTCATCTGTAATATGGAAGGACGATATCTACCTCAGCAAGATGTTCGAGAATGGAATGGCACTGGGCCGATCTTATCCTGAATACAAGGCGGCTTGTAATGAAGTCCTTACCACCTGCTTTTTTCCTTATTGCTACAAGTCCCCAGCTGCTATCCTTTGCTCTAGCCGGGCTGGTGTCTCCCCTACAGATGGAAATCTCACTTCCTTGTTCTCTATCAGTCTGTTTCCTTGTCTGTCTCCACGATGCTGTGAAATCCTCACTCCTCCTGCCCACCCGCATTTTCCACCCTCTCTCCTATAAAAATCACACATCCTGTCTCAATCAAACTCCACCCTAAGAAGGCAGAGGGGAAGAAGCAAAGCTTGTCAGAGGAGTCAGGCTTCCTATCAAGTATCTTCTTCCCTTGTTCTTACCCGTATTATCACTTACCCGTTTTATCACAGCCATGCCAAATGACTCCCAGTTCTTGGCCATGCTGACGTCTCACTTCTGTGCTTTCCCGTGTAACCAGAATGTCCTGCATTCTTCTACACCTAACATACTCCACCTCACCTTCTCCAGGAGGACTTGCCAGAACTCCACTGTCTGAGGTGGGCACCTATTTCCTATGCTGCTGCCATCCCAATCTAGCTCTCTGTTTCCCTGGGTATTTACATGTCTGTCTCTTTGCCTATGGTATGACATTCCCAGCCCCATTCTAGTGACTATCACGGGGTAATAATGAAAATAATATTAATAACATGTCCCGATTACCATGTACCAGATACTTTTTTTT
>SJYC01093964.1:0-65409 GCA_006408675.1 Madoqua kirkii | reverse complement strand
CCCCCCGGAAGGCATCGCCCCCACAGCCTTCACACCAAGCAAGGAACTTGACGTCAAGAGTGTGTCTTGGTTGCTTTGTTCTTTGTACAAACTTTAGGTATGTACAGTTGAAAACTCAGAATTTCTAGTCAATGATCATAGGATTAACACACCACCTTGCAGATTTTTTTAAAAAGTGCCAGAAACATCTTTAAGCCTTGTCACACCAACAGCAAAGTGCACAGAGTGAGAAGATGAGAGCCTTTTCGTTTTAAGAATGTTTGGAAATATGCACAACTTTGATACAGTTTCCGGGTGCTCCGGACACCCATGGCCACTTCCTGTAAACCACTGACAATTGCTTGAGCACTTGGAGAGACTACGATATGATCATGATCCAATCCGGTAGTTAAACCTAATGAGGGCAACAGACACGTCTTGGACTAGAGGTGTGTCAACCACAGCACTCCCCTAAGGTACTCACAAGAAGACAGATCAACAGCTTTTTAAATTTCTCCTCCTCCTCCTCCCCTTCTTCCTTCTTCTCCTCTTTGTCTTCCTCTTCCACTTTTTTCCAGGCAACTTTATCAGGACCTTTGGCGCCATCAACTCCACTTAGACCTAGTCTGAGACATCCTCCTCATGCTTCTCCTTCAGCTTTGCTGCCTTGTTGATGTACGGCTGCTTCTCCCCGTCACTTCAGTTATTTCACATCTCGCCTAGCTTCATCGCCACGTCTCCAATAGAGACACCAGGGTTTATAGACTTGCTCTTGGGGTGGAATTCAGAGCAGAATAGGAAAAATCCAGATAATGGTCTCTTGGAGGCATTACGGTCCCTCTTCTTCTTGCTTCCCTTAGCTAGTCCATAATCCTTCATTTACCGATCATAGGGCACTTTATCCGCCTCTGCCATTTCATTGAATTTAGACTTCTCTTTCCCAGACACAGTCTTCCACCTCTCAGAGCATTTCTCGGAAAATTCAGCAAAATTGACAGAGACCTCTGGGTTTTTCTTATGTTCCTCTCTGCACATCTGCACAAAGAAGGCATAAGCAGTCATCTTGTCCTTTGATCTCTTGGATCACCTTTAGCCATCCTGACTGTATTGTTTGCTAGTCTGGGCAGCACGGGGCCCTAGATACTGTTTTAAACACTTGCAATACATTGTTTAATTCTCACAACACCTCTAAGAGATACGTTCAGAAATGTTAAAAAAAACTTGCCCGAAGTCACACAGTTAATGAATGGCAAAACCAGGATTTGGATTCAGTTAGAAGAACTCCAGGGAGAAGGCAATGGCACCCTACTCCAATTCTCTTGCCTGGAAAATCCCATGGATGGAGGAGCCTGGTAGGCTGCAGTCCATGGGGTCGCTAAAGTTGGACACGGCTGAGCGACTTCACTTTCACTTTTCACTTTCATGCGTTGGAGAAGGAAATGGCAACTCACTCCAGTGTTCTTGCCTGGAGAATCCCAGGGACGGGGGAGCTTGGTGGGCTGCCATCTATGGGGTTGCACAGAGTTGGACACAACTGAAGCGACTTAGCAGCAGTAGAACTCCAGAACCTGTGCTTGTTATCAGCTAAGTATTGGATGGATGAACACATGCAATGTCAGGGCCATGAAGAACGTGGTTTTTTGGCTTGACAGTTAATAAACTGGCAGTTTTGAAAATGTTGGTTTCTCGTGAGTTTTGTCAGTATGAGCTCAGCTTTCAGATGATCAGAGGACTGAGGCCTGCACTAAGGAACCAGTCCCCCAAGAGTCTCCCAGCTGGCTGCCTCTCTGTCTCTGAATCAACGTCATTCTCAAACCCTGGACTTACCGTCTGCAGGTTCTTCCAGGTTATCATGCCAAGACATGGGCTTTCTGGCGATTGTGTGAACTAGAGAAAAACAGCATCATAGGTTCAAGTTAAAAAAATTTCTCCTGGCCTTTCTAAGACCCTCCCTCTGCTGGATACCCATTTAGCATTTTGTCAGTGTCTGTCCAGTGTCAGATATTATGCTGGGCACTAGGGCATGGGATCTTCAAGGACCTCACAATCTGAGAGGCACTGTCCTGATGATGGCCACCAGCCATGTGTGGCGACTTGAATTTGAGTAATTTAAATTTAATACAATTGAAAATCAGTCCCACAGCTGCATTTCAAGTGATCAACAGCCACATATGGCTACTGGACAGACAGTTCACAGACAGAGAACATTTCCATTACTTTGGAATGTTCTCTTAGACAGACTGGCCTATGGAGATGTAGATGTATCAGGCAGCCAGAGATAGTGATATGTACCCAGGAGGCCATGTGGTACCAGGTAGAGGATCCACAGACATCTATTCAACTCATGATTACCGATGCAGTGGAGGTGGGGCTGTGAACAAGGTCCCTGTTTTCCCCGAGCTTTCACTCTACTTGTGGTGACACTCAATAAACAGATATATAGTACTAGGCAAGTATAAGTAAGATGTACAACCACATAGAGCACATTTTATGGATAAACCTATGCTGATGTTGGGGCACAGTGTGGGTGATGTGTCTCTAAAGACAGACAGAAGAGCCGAGTCCTGAATAAACTTGCTGTGTGAGATACATGGGGAAGATCCAAGAGTGAGCTTGGTGAGTTAGAGAAATATTAAGAAGCAGATTAATTCTGGTGGAGGGAGCTAGGTGGATGGAAGTAGTGAGCAGAGGCCAGAAGGAACCAGTGCTCTCCACTGTTTTATCCCCATCTCCTACCAGTGAAAAAGACAAAAACTTCCACATGTGTATATTGATACAGTCTCTATGCTCTATTGTCATATATTAACAAAGCATTATTTATTTCTTTATATATAAGTATAATGATAGGTATAAATTCTAATATTTCCTCACTTAATCCCAATGGATCATATTAATCATGTGCCCAATGATTGTGAGCTGAGAGAACAAGCACTTTTCTAGGAAACCTGGACACTGCTGGAGGGGATTATGAAAATTGTTGAAATGGGCCAAGCTTAAACAGAATTGGATGTTAAGTGGTTTTCTTGAAATTAGTAGTTGGGGGCTCCAGACGAAAACCAGGTTATCATAAGCAAAATGAAGATATACACTTTCTATACGCTCATCTCCCACCCCCAGCTCCCAAAGGTAATTTATGTGAGGAGGTGGTTATGCTTAAATAAATGACTATCCTAATTATTTCACTGTATAAATGTAATTTAAATGTCAATGGTATACCTTAACTATATGCAAATCTTATTTTAAAATAATGACAATCCATTTCTTCCACACAGCTGGACAGCAGTGGACTGCAGTTAATCAGGTCCAGGACTGGAGGGCCTATTCTCATTGGAAGAGACCCTGATGCTAGCAAAGATTGAAGGCAGGAAGAGAAGGGGATGACAGAGGATAAGATGGTTGGGTGGCATCCCTGATTCCATGGACATGAGTTTGAGCAAGCTCCAGGATTTGGTGAAGGACAAGGAAACCTGGTGTTGCAAAGAGTTGGACATGACTGAGTGACAAACAACAAGGGCTGGAGGAGAATGCAGAAAGAAGAGAAAGTGAAGAGGTGGGGAATAGCTTGGTGATTTAGGAAAGCCACGCATTCAGATATGGTTGGGACAGAAAAGAGCCTGTGGATGCTGCAGAATAGATACTAAAATGTTTATTAAAGAAACAGAGTGCAGGTAAAGGGGAGCTGGGATAAAGCTGGGTGGGCAGCAGAACCACATCCACAGGGGCCTTACGTTCTGATCTGGGTAAACCTCAGCTCAGAAGCTGTGGGACCTCTGAGACTGGATGATCGAATCCCCTTTAGCACAGCTCTCGCCAGCTATGGTATAGGGGAGGTTTGGAGGGCTGGGCCTGGAGGGGGAGAGAGAGTTAGGAGAGCATCAGATCAAAGCAGGCAGGAGTGAGGAGGGCCCTGCTGAGGCTTTGGAGGCCGGATGGTTGGCAGTCTTCCGTGATGGCGTCTCCCACTGAGGCAGGAATGTGGGAACCCGGCCTGTGAGAGAAACGCCCAGGAAAGAAACAGTACGGTGCCTCCTGGGCTGTGTGGAGAGAGAGAGAGACTGAGGAGGACTCCCAGCTTCTAACTAGGGAGAGAGAATGGCTGTGGTGCCTTGTGCTTAAAACAAGATCTTCTGGAGCAGCCACAGGTGCGAGAGGGGTGCGGGATGAACCAGGGAAAAGGAGCTGGGAGGGGGTTGTGGACGTGGGTCTGGGCCTTTAGAAGGAGCTGATGTTACAGGACCAGATGAAATCGTGATGGCGTCTCCCACTGAGGCAGGAACGTGGGAACCCGGCCTGTGAGAGAAACGCCCAGGAAAGAAACAGTACGGTGCCTCCTGGGCTGTGTGGAGAGAGAGAGAGACTGAGGAGGACTCCCAGCTTCTAACTAGGGAGAGAGAATGGCTGTGGTGCCTTGTGCTTAGAACAAGATCTTCTGGAGCAGCCACAGGTGGGAGAGGGGTGCGGGATGAACCAGGGAAAAGGAGCTGGGAGGGGGTTGTGGACGTGGGTCTGGGCCTTTAGAGGGAGCTGATGTTACAGGACCAGATGAAACTGGCCCAGGAATGTGCAAAGTGAGGAGTTGGGGTGGGGCCATTTAATTAGGGGGCATGTTGGGCCTTGAGTCTGGGCCCTTTAAATTTTCTGATGGTCTTCAGACAATATAAGAAGATGGAAAGAAATCCTTTAACTTATTAACAACAAACCAAAACACAAGCAAAACAAAACACAAAACCCTGCAAAATACTTCAAAAGCAAATTTATAAAGAACCTTTCAAATTTGTTGCAATAAAATATTTAATCAGGATGTGGATGCATTTTAATACATCTGTTTGATGTGATGGGGAATGAGGCCCCTCCCCAACCCCAAAGTCATAGTTCTGAAATGCTGAGACTAGGGGCGAGGTCAGAGGAGGCGTCTTCTACTGGGCTCCACCCCGCACCCCTGCTCCGCACCCCTGCCGGCTCCTTCCCGCGGGGCGCCCTCTTTCCCTTCCTCCCTCCGGTAGCGCCCCTTACCCTTGCGGAGTGGATTCACGTGATACTGCGTGTAGAGTTTCTGGGTTCGCAGCTCTTTGAGGTACAGTTCCCGCAGGATCTGGTTCTGGTGGACCTCATCTATGATCGCTTTCTCCTTCTGGTGTCCAGCCATAGCCTTGGCTCTGCTATGTCCGGTCAGTACGGCGCCCCCTCACCTCGCCAGACGCTCACCAGGTGCCAGGCCAAAGGCTGTCTCCAGGCAACAGAGTCCCAAGCCGTCTCCAGGCAACCGGTCCTAGCTCACTCGCCTCCTTTAGACCTCGCTCCTGCTCGCCCACCACCCACCTACAAATCTTAGAACGCCCTCTTTAGGCGCTCAACCCACCTCTCCCAGCTTCTTAGGACATATCTAGCCTGGTTACAGAACCGCTGCCCGACACGTCCAGAAAACAGAATCGCCATGAAGTGACCAGTCAATCCTAGAGGAAATCAGTCCTGAATATTCATTGGAAGGACTGATTCTGAGGCTGGAACTCTGCCACCTGATGCGAGGAACTGACTCATTGGAAAAAACCCGGATGCTGGAAAAGATTGAAGGCAGGAGGAGAAGGGGATGACAGAGGATTAGATGGTTGGATGGCATCACTGACTCAACAGACTTGAGTTTGAGGAAGCTCCTAGAGTTGATGATGGACAAGGAAGCCTGGCTGCTGCAGTCCATGGGGTTGCAAACAGTTGGACACAATGAGCAACTGAACTGAATGATAAAATGACAGACCCAAGATGTAATGGGCTTAGGATTCAGCCTCACCTTCACTAGTCATTTCCTAAAAAATATTTTGGAAGGAGTAACAAACCTCTCTACAGTATTAAAGCACATGTCCAAAATTGAGACCCTCTGTGTTTATCTCTGCATGTAGGTTAAATAAGCAGGGTGACAATATACAGCCTTGACGTACTCCTTTTCCTATTTGGAACCAGTCTGTTGTTCCATGTCCAGTTCTAACTGTTGCTTCCTGACCTGCATATAGGTTTCTAAAAAGGCAGGTCAGGTGGTCTGGCATTCCCATCTTTTTCAGAATTTTCCACAGTTTACTGTGATCCACACAGTCAAAGGCTTTGGCATAGTCAATAAAGCAGAAATAGAAGTTTTTCTGGAACTCTCTTGCTTTTTTGATGATCCCGTGGATGTTGGCAATTTGATCTCTGATTCCTCTGCCTTTTCTAAAACCAGCTTGAACATCTGGAAGTTCACGGTTCACATATTGCTGAAGCCTGGCTTGGAGAATTTTGAGCATTACTTTACTAGTGTGTGAGATCAGTGCAATTGTGCGGTAATTTGAGCATTCTTTGGCATTGCTTTTCTTTGGGATTGGAATGAAAACTGACCTTTTCCAGTCCTGCAGCCACTGCTGAGTTTCCCACATTTGCTGGCATATTGAGTGCACCACTTTCACAGCATCATCTTTCAGGATTTGAAATAGCGCAACCGGAATTCCATCCCCTTCACTAGCTTTGTTTGTTCATTACTTTACTAGCGTGTGAGATGAGTGCAATTGTGTGGTAGTTTGAGCATTCTTTGGCATTGCCTTTCTTTGGAATTGGAATGAAAACTGACCTTTTCCAGTCCTGTGACCACTGCTGAGTTTTCCAAATTTGCTGGCGTATTGAGTGCAGCACTTTCACAGCATCATCTTTCAGGATTTGAAACAGCTCCACTGGAATTCTATCCCCCCTTCTAGCTTTGTTCATAGTGATGCTTTCTAAGGCCCACTTAACTTCACATTCCAGGATGTCTGGCTCTAGGTGAATGATCACGCCATCATAATTATCTGGGTCATGAAGATCTTTTTTGTACAGTTCTTCTGTGTATTCTTGCCACCTCTTCTTAATATCTTCTGCTTCTGTTAGGTCCAGACCATTTCTGTCCTTTATCGAGCCCATCTTTGCATGAAATGTTCCCTTGGTATCTCTAATTTTCTTGAAAAGATCTCTAGTCTTTCCCATTCTGTTCTTTTTCCTCTGTTTCTTTGCATTGATCGCTAAGGAAGGCTTTCTTATCTCTCCTTGCTATTCTTTGGAACTCTGCATTCAAATGCTTATATCTTTCCTTTCCTCCTTTGTTTTTCGCCTCTCTTCTTCTCACAGCTATTTGTAAGGCCTCCCCAGACAGCCATTTTGCTTTTTTGCATTTCTTTTCCATGGGGATGGTCTTGATTCCTGTTTCCCGTACAATGTCATGAACCTCCATCTATAGTTCATCAGGCACTCTATCAGATCTAGTCCCTTAAATCTATTTCTCACTTCCACTGTATAATCATAAGCAATTTGATTTAGGTCATACCTGAATGGTCTAGTGGTTTCCCTATTTTTTTCAATTTAAGTCTGAATTTGGCAATAAGGAGTTCATGATCTGAGCCACAGTCAGCTCCTAGTCATGTTTTTGCTGACTGTATAGAGCTTCTCCATTTTTATATATAGTAGTATGTATATGTTAATCCCAAACTCCTAATTTCACCCCCTTGCCTTTCCCCTTTGAAAACCATAAATTTGTTTTTGAAATCTATGAGCCTGTTTGTTTTGCAAATAACTTCATTTTTTAGAGTGGGACTAATTTCTTAAGCTCATGCTAGAGTAAAGACTTGCCAGAGGTCACATTAAAAACAAGCAAACATCACCAAATTCCCAATTTAAATAGCAAACTTGAACTGCATTAATTTTGATGTTAAGGCACTTAGAAATTTCACTAAATGCCACGTCAAGTCATCTGTCTGTTTAGGCCAGCTCAGTAGGATGGTAAGGCATGATGTAATAGCTGTATAGTATACTAATAAGCTGCTTTATAAGGGTAGTCTATTAAAATCTATCTCATCTTTTTCTCCATCTTTTTCCAGGCTCAACCCCAGCAATTAGAATAACATTAGAAACAAAAATGGCCACAATACAATCCAAATTTTCCATATTTCTGTGATGGCTTCCAAGTGACTATGTCTTTCTGTAACTATCAAACTGGACAGAAAACTTGAGAACAAATCAATGAGAGTGTTGTTGACAATGTGTACAATTCAATATAGTATAAAAGGAAATTTAAGTATAAAGTGGTAAAAGAGAAAAAGCAGGAGATTCAGAGTCAGATGGGCAAACCAGACTTTTTGAGTTTTGCACTGCTACCACCAGCTGTGTGACAAGCAAGTTTCTTTTTTAAAAAACTTCTTACTTTATATTGGCATATAGCCGATTACCAGTGTTGTGATAGTTCCAGGTAGACAGCAAAGGGACTCGCCATACATACACAGGTACCCATTCTCCCCCAAACTCCCCTCCCATCCAGGCTGCCACATGACACTGAAAAGAGTTCCCTGTGTCATACAGTAGAACCTTCTTGGTTAAAGTTTCTTAATCTGTCTGAGGCCTCAGTTTTCTCCCTTTTCCAATGAGAATGATAATACCACCCTAACGTTATAAGAATGAAATGTGAAAATACACATAAATTTGATTGACGGCAAATGGCTAACCATATGTTTAAATACATAGCCAAACCAGTTGTTTATCCAACTGGTAAGGCAGAGCCTATCCACTGAGAGCATTGTGTACAAAGCAGACGATGGGAATAGGCAGTTCCAAGAGCAGTGGGCTAGGATGGACATCTAAAGCATCCTGAAGGATGTGTGATTCTGGTTGAATCCTAATGGAATCAGAGAAGAATTCAGATAGGTAGGGAGAGCTGCTGGCATAACAGGAGCTCAAAAATAATTACTGAGTGAATGAATGAATGGAAAGCATAGAGAAACAAAAGAATGAGCTGGAATGTCCATGACACATCCTAGAGACAGTGAGAGGCCTGAGGTTAAAAATTAAAGATGGCCCTTGACTCTGCAGAACTTTTGTTTCAAGGAGTTTTCTCTACAAGTGCCCACAAGAACACTATGGAATTTTCTGGAGATGGGCATTACTGTTCCTCTCACCCTAGAGAGGTCATATGTCTATGAAAGCACACTAGGGCTGGTCTGACCCCTGGGGCCTGGGCTGCCCCTCTGACCTACCTGTGACCTGTATATTTGGGTGAACACACTTCCTGTAGCCCCAGTGGGACAAGACAGCTCTTGTACCTGCTGACATTTTTAGCACATACATTATCTCAACAGCCACTGCTCTCTCTTGATAACCGCCACATCACCTAGATTGCTAAAGTCAGCTTCCTTCACAAACCACAGCACAAAATATTCTCATGGGAAAAAAAAAGTGCCAAGGCATCTTGACTCGGGGGTTTGAGTTTTCAAAGTGAAGCTTTCAGGTAAGAGTAATGGTCAGAGCAACAGAGGTTTCGTGGCCTGAGCGGGGAAGTACAGAGGTTGAGTCTGAAAACATCAGAGGAGAGACAGACAGGCAGCAGAAATTAACAGAAAGAACCCTAGAGATTTGGTCTCTAGGTTAGGGCCTGTTGTTAAATCTCTCTGTGATCTTGGGCAAGTCACTTAAGCTCTCTGGCCTTCATTTTGTCATATGACAATCCGTTGTTTGACAGAAGTAACCTCCAAGAATCTTGCAACTCTCACATTCTAGGACTGCAAATGAAAAAGACCCTATTTTCTGTCTGGGCAGAGGAAGGTTGGGCCCAACTCTTCTTTTCTGATGCTCCTTTATCCATTCTACCCCTCACAACACTTAATGACCTGGGAAAGCAACCAGCCACATTATTTAGACAGCCAGTGAATAAAGTGAGGTGGAATCGTAGGTCTGCTTTTTTCTGTTTGTTACGCTCGCTGTCCCACAGAGAAGAAAAAGTCACTGTGAGGAGGTTTCCCCTCCCCACTGAGGCTTTAGGTAGGATTGCTTGTCAAGCCCTAGTCACCAAAACACCGTTACGAGCCTCACTCTTTTTTCTAGGTATTGACAGACTGACCTTTGCCGGTGGGACACAGAATAGGATGGCAAGGGTCTGGGCACCTTGTCTAATGAACAAGCAGGAATTGAGGGCACTTAGGCTAAACAAGAGCAGACTCGAGAGAGAGACAGTGATGACCACAAGCAGCGGAAAGGTGGACAGAGAGGGTAGGCTTGCTTGGTGTCGCTCCACAGAGCAGAACTGACGGCCACCACAGGAAGCTCCGAGGGAGACAGATGACATCGCTGCTGGAAGAAGGGCTCGGCCCCAGTAAGATCACCTCACAGGGGTAGAGACCTCCCCGACCCAGGAAATGTTCCTGACCCAAAGGCTCTTTGCCCATCTGCCAGGAGACCTCACACACTCAGCAGAGCAAGGGATCAAGGCCAACATTCTGCAGTTCTACCTTAGAACTGACACTGAAGCTCTGCAAATGCTGTTTGCCTTACTTTCTAGCTTTTGTTTTGTGTGTGTGTGTGTTTAACTTGCCTGAGTTCAAACCACAGTTGAATCTTGTGCTTTGACTGTGCTTATTGCTTTTTCCATCGAGAGGGCAGGGACTTGCAAGCTTTTGCTTTAAAGTTTCCCCTAATTTTCATCTCCTCTCCCAATCAGAAGTCTTTACAAGTAAAGGTTTTGCAAAGTCAACTATCCTTTTACAAAGTAGAAAAATACCATTGCTAGTTTCTGTTTCTCTGATCAGGCTATTATAGAGAGGCGCCCACCCTTCTTGTGCTGTACAGAGAAGAATAAAATGCAGTCACTGCAAGTACATAGCAGCTGGGTGGACATCACACAGGGCAGTGACAGGGGTTCGGAACAAATTCCAGAGCATCCTGGAAGACAGGACAGCTGACTGCAGACATTCTTACACTGGTGTCCAGTTTTTGTGCCCAATTACGGAGTCCATGGCTCAGACTGTTTTCTAATTTGCACCTAAGACATTCCTCTTCAAGAAATCATTAAATTTGACATGGCCATACTGTGTATAAACAGTAACAACCCAGCTCTCTAATCCAAGGGCACTATTAATATCTTGTTAAAGTTTGAACTGTTCATGAATTACAACGTTATGCAGCCTGAAGAAAGATTTGAAATCCATGAAGAAACATGTGCTGGAAACTCAGGTTCTCTGGACCCCATCCCTGTCTTCGGGTACCCTCAATTCTTATAAAAGAGCATACAACCAAAAGAATTCAAAATAGGACCCTCTCCCCACAGTGTTCCTGAGTTATCACCTAACATTCCCCACAATCTGACAGTTGAAGAGATCTCTCCCACCTTTGAGGAAAGCTGAAGCACTTTTACTGATAACCTCAATGTTGCAGACCAAAGCCAATGCACTCCCTCCTCCCCATCTCCCTGGAGAAAACAGTGCCTAGAATACATGTGCAGGGGCCCTGGACCACTCACATCCCTCCACTGGGCCTGGTGCCCATCCCCATACAGTGATCCTAAGGGGTCTTCCCAGATGGAGCCACATAGGCATTTCTAGTCCCTTAATCCTAAACCCCTAGACACTAACTTTTATTCACTTGGTTGATCAATCACATTAATTTCATTGGAGTTGTTGAACATTTCATAACAGGGGAAAGTCATCGTATGGTAGCCAAATTGATCATGGAGTCCAAAGTTTGCCCTCTGGTATCCATCCTACCTCCACTTGGCTTAGGATCCATCCTTTCCCAAACTCCAGTCGACGCTGGCCCTGCCTCTGTGAGTCATACTCTGTCAATCTTGTCTTTGATCCTCCTCTCATTGGTCCTGTTTCCTTCACTGGACAGAAAGCTCCCGCTGGCAAGGCCTGGAACCCAGGCCCAGGGATTCCAGCACAGGCTGGGGACCCATTGTGTGTGCTTCCCAGGGATTTGTGAAATTCAACTCCAAACAGAGGCATTCCCAAACAACCTAAGTAGCCCTTAATAATCCAATAGGAATGCCACTCATAAGCTTATCTTAACACACAAATCAAGTAATTTGTCATACAAATCCTTCAAGGTATTAGCTTCTAGAATGTGGCTAGCAGCCATAGCCCCCTTTGCCAGAATCCTCTATGAATATCTGAATAAATCCTCTAACCACAGAGGAATGTTTAAAGTTTAAGTAACAGAGAATATTATGCAGCACGTGTGTCAGAAAGCATCAAGGCATCGCAGGGCCCCTCCTCTTCTCCCCCCAGCTCCTGGACACTCATCAACTCAGAGGCACAGCCCTCCTGAAGCCCACTCTGTGCACCCAGCTCACTCCAGTGTATCCAGTCCTGCTTCTCTCACTGCCAGCGTCCTTTTTGAGTCTCCCTCAGTCCCCTTTCTCCAATGGTCCTGTTTTTTTCTGTTTATGCATTTCTCAGGCAATAGGGGTGAGCCTTTCCCAGTCACCTAGCTTCCAGCCAGGGACCCACTAGCAGGAGGCACTACACTTAGTCTGCACTAATTCAAGTGGGACAGTCTAAGATGTCCTAAATTCAGGCTGTCCAGGACTCCAGGGAAAGCACCCCATCTTACACTGGAGCCTCAGCCTCAGCTCTGAAAGCCCGTTCTTGGGGCTCCCAGTCACCCAGCTGACTCAGTGTGCTGACTCTTCCCCTCCCACGTGTCTTGTGGGAGCCCTAACAACATAAGCACTCGTGACTCCCCACAGCCAGAGCCTGTGACAGCGCTCTCTTAATCCCTGCAAACACTCAGAAGCCTGGAGTTCTAAACAGGAAGGGAACTCTAGTGGTCTCAAGTTTTATATATCCATACACTCAGTCCCTGGGGAGGACAGACCTTTCCCCTCAAGCACTTGGCATTTATAGAAAGGAAGCTTCCTTTTCATAAAACTTTTAAAATATTTTAATTATAGAAAACATGTGCAAAATTTCTCATGGGCACACACACAGGCACAGGGACACAGAAGCAGGCATGCTTGCTTGAAAAAACAGGAAGTCAGCCTAGTGAAAATCAGTATGTGGTTAAAAACATAATTCTAATATAGTTAAAGCACATTTAAATTCAGTTTAATACTTGAATTATTCATTTGAGTCAAAAGAAGATACTTTGTATCTTTCAAAGAATTTTTTTTTCCATTTCATCTACATTGTCAATTTACTGACATAAAGTTGTTTATAATATTTCCTTATGACTCTTCAAAGTGACATCACCTCTCATTCCCAATACTGGAATCATCTGTACTATTTTTCCTGCTACGCCTGACAAGGGGTTTATCATTTCTCTTGATCTTCTCACAGCACCAGCTTTTGACAGTTTTACATTTATGGAGTCTGAGTATATTTACTTTTTCACTGATTTCCTCCTTGGTCTCTACAATTCCCCTTTTCTGCTTACATTTTGGGTTTTATTTGCCCTTCTTATTCTGCTTTTTTAATGTGAAAGTCCTCTGTGCTATCACTGTCGTACATTTTAATTCTACAAGATATAAAACAGTTTATTTTTGTTTTAAAATTCTACTATCTTTTAAAGATATTTAAATAATAAGAAAAAAGCCTATACATTTACCTACATAGTTACTACTATCTCTGGTCCTCTTTCTTACATTGATCCAGGATAATGTCTAATATAATCTTCCTTCTACTTGAAGAACTTCCTTTAACATTTCTTGTCAGGCAGGTCTGCTGGTAATGAATTGTTTTAGGCTTTTTTAGGTCTGATAAAATCTTTATTTCACAGTGAAGGATATATCACTGGGCAAAGAATTCTATGTCAGGAATTTTTTTTAATTTCAGTACTTTAAAGATATTGTTCCACTGTCATCTCACTTACATTGTTTCCAATGAAAATCCTGTTATCACTCTTACCTTTGTTCCTCTGTCCTTTCCCCCTGGTTGCTCAGTTGGTTTTCTCTTTGCTGTAGGTGGTAAGCAATTTGATTATCATGTGCATTGATTTACTGTTCATGGTTTTTTGCACTATGCTAAGTGCATGTATAACTGACTCTTGACATCGTCCCACAGTTCACTGATTCTGTCCTTTCTTTTCTTCTTTCTAGTTGCCCTCTGTTTCATTTTGAATAGTTTCCATTATTGTCTCAAGTTCATTCATTTTTTCTTCTACAATTTATAACCTGCCATTAATTCCATCTAGTGTATTTTTCACTTTAGACATTACAGTTTTCACCTCTAGTAGTTCAATCCAAGTCTTTTCTTGCAATCCCTCCTGTCTCTTATACACATCTTGAAGAACTTCCTTTAACATTTCTTGTCAGGCAGGTCTGCTGGTAATGAATTGTTTTAGGCTTTTTTAGGTCTGATAAAATCTTTATTTCACAGTGAAGGATATATCACTGGGCAAAGAATTCTATGTCAGGAATTTTTTTTAATTTCAGTACTTTAAAGATATTGTTCCACTGTCATCTCACTTACATTGTTTCCAATGAAAATCCTGTTATCACTCTTACCTTTGTTCCTCTGTCCTTCCCCCCTGGTTGCTCAGTTGGTTTTCTCTTTGCTGTAGGTGGTAAGCAATTTGATTATCATGTGCATTGATTTACTGTTCATGGTTTTTTGCACTATGCTAAGTGCATGTATAACTGACTCTTGACATCGTCCCACAGTTCACTGATTCTGTCCTTTCTTTTCTTCTTTCTAGTTGCCCTCTGTTTCATTTTGAATAGTTTCCATTATTGTCTCAAGTTCATTCATTTTTTCTTCTACAATTTATAACCTGCCATTAATTCCATCTAGTGTATTTTTCACTTTAGACATTACAGTTTTCACCTCTAGTAGTTCAATCCAAGTCTTTTCTATTTTCCCTGTGTCTACTTAATATGTTCCACCTTTTGTGTAGCTTTTTAACATACTGGATATTGTTACAGTAAATGTTTTAACTTTTGTTCACAAGGTCTATTATCTGTATCATTTTTTTGTCAGTTTCAATTGATTGATCTTACCAGTTATGCATTGTATTTTCATTTGTTTCCTTTGCACACCGAGAAAATTTTGATCGGATGCCAGGCATTGTGAATGCTATCTTGCTGGGTACTGAATATTTTGTATTCTTACAAAACTTTTCAAGCTTTGTTCTAAGATGGAGTTACTTGGAAACATTTATTCATTCAGGCCTTTCCTTTAAGAAACAGAACTGCATTTTGTCTAGGGTTCATTTTCCCCATTACCAAGGGAAAACCCTTCTCAGTTACTCTAACCTATACTCTAAGTTACGGGGTTTCTAGTTGGCCACTGGGACTAAGCACTATGCTCAATTACATGTGATGTCTGTGACTATCTGATCCTCTAAATCTTCAGGTGGTTCCTTCCCAGGCCTCAGGGAGTCTCCTCACATGCATGCACTGATCAATACTGAACAGCATATTTGAGGGGGACCCTCTATAGATCTCTGGAACTGTGTGCAGTTGTCTTCTGGTTACTATTCCGAAAAGTCTAGCCATCTTGGCCTCCCTAGACTTCAGTTCTATCTCCACTCAAGACTGGCAGTTTCTAGGCTCCCCTTCCCTAATCCACAGCCTGAAATTTTTCCCCAGGCAGTGAGCTGGGGAAATTATAGGATTTACTCATTTGTCAGTCCTTCAAGGATTACTGTTCTTTGTTGCCTGATATCCAAAGTCTTGAAAGGTATAGTTTCGTGTATTTTGTCTGGGTTGTTTGTTTGTTTTTTAAGGAATTTCAGTCAGGAGGATCAATCTAGTTCCTGTTATTCCATATTGGGCAGAAGTGGCAGTCAGGACTGAGGGTCATTTTACTCTCTGCTCTAGTGGAAGCCATGCCAGAGTGAAAAATGCGGGGGATAAAAAGGAGGTTTATTGGCTATAAATCAGATGATAAAATTCAAAGAGGTTATAAAATTATTTTGCAAGGGTATAAAGAGCCAGGAGCAAAATTCATTCAAACATGTCAAGTAAGTCTAAAAATGCAAACTAACAGAATGAGTGGCAGAATTTGCTGTAACCTTGGCGAAGTAATAAACTGTCACAAAAATTAGGCAATGTGTAATTGCTACTAGATGTAGAGGTATGGGTTTACAGTGCCCAGTTGGAGGTCAGCGAACAAAACTGTGTTCCAGGATCACGGGCAAGAATCAAGCCCTGTGGCCTGGCCAGGGTTTTCTCTGATTGATGAGAAACTTGTGTCAGAAGCCCTGAGTCACTCAAATTAAAATAATACAACAATACAAGTAATACTATTGGATAAGTGCCTTTCCAACACTGTGTGTGCTTAGTCCCTCAGTCATGTCCAACTCTTTGCAACCCCATGGACTGTAGCCCACCAGGCCCCTCTGTATTCAAAAGAATACTGGAGTGAATTGCCATGCCCTCCTCCAAGGGATCTTCCCAACTCTGACATTCAGTTCAGTTCAGTCGCTCAGTCGTGTCCAACTCTTTGCGACCCCATGAATCGCAGCATGCCAGGCCTCCCTGTCCGTCACCAACTCCTGGAGTTCACTCAGACTCGCATCCATAGAGTCAGTGATGCCATCCAGCCATCTCATCCTAACATTAGGAGATTAAATATTAAGTATAGGGACTTCCCTGGTAGTCCTGTGGTTAAGACTCTGCGATTCCACTGCATGGGGCACGGGTTCAACCCCTAGTTGGGGAATTAAGATCCTGCAAGCAAGCTGTGCAGCACAGCCAAAAAACAATTTTTTAAAAATAAATAAATGCATGGATTTATTGAAATCCTAGCTGATTTCAAACTTATAATAATAGTACTCTTAGAAAGCAGGTAGTGTGTGTAACCCCCATTTAGGAATGGGAAACATACAAGAGGTTAAATTACCTTCCTAGGTCACACAAGTCAGAAAAGATCTAGAACAGTCTTGGTCCTAAAGGTTTCTGAGAGCTCCTCTGAACCTCGTGGGGAGGCCAGCTTTGCCAGGGACACAGAAGTCAAGGGCAGCCCTGGGGGCATTTACAACCTATTTAACAAGACAAAGGGTAAGAAATATGGAATGCTTGTGATCATCCCCTAACACTAATTTTGGAGGCAACGGAATTCAAGTGGGTGAAAGTTTGTCCCTTTCCAAAATAAACACATTCTCTGCCTGGGCCCAGAAGATATAACTCCAAGAGAATTAAGTGACGTCATTCCCCTTGTACCATCTGGATCCATACAGGTGACCCAGATCTCAAGGCTTGGGTTGATCTGAATGTGAAAATGGTTCAAATGTGCACAAGTGGATGGCCTGGGAAAGAAAGAATTGACTTTCGTGGTCATCTCAGACTCCTTGCTGCTGGGGGCTCTGGTCACCAGGATTTTCCAAGGCCCCACGCTGGCCAGAAGCTGCCACGACCACAGCAGCACCATATGTGCCCAGGTCCCATCATAGGTTCAAACCCTGGCCAGGGAACTAAGATCCCACATGCCGAGTGGCATAGCCAAAAAAAATTTTTTTAATAATAAAATTAAATATGCACTGTGTTTCAGTCAGTTCAGTCACTCAGTCATGTCCGACTCTGTGACCCTATGAATTGCAGCACGCCAGGCCTCCCTGTCCGTCACCAACTCCCAGAGTCCACTCAAACTCATGTCCATTGAGTCGGTGATGCCATCCAGCCATCTCATCCTCGGTCGTCCCCTTCTCCTCCTGCCCCCAACCCCTCCCAGCATCAGGGTCTTTTCCAATGAGTCAACTCTTCACATGAGGTGGCCAAAGTATTGGAGTTTCAGCTTTAGCATCAGTCCTTCCAAAGAACACCCAGGACCGATCTCCTTCAGAATGGACTGGTTGGATCTCCTTGCAGTCCAAGGGACTCTCAAGAGTCTTCTCCAACACCACAGTTCAAAAGCATCAATTCTTCAGCACTCGGCTTTCTTCACAATTCAACTCTCACATCCATACATGACCACTGGAAAAACCATAGCCTTGACTAGACGGACCTTTGTTGGCAAAGTAATGTCTCTGTTTTTGAATATGCTATCTAGGTTGGTCATAACTTTCCTTCCAAGGAGTAAAGTTGCACCCAATTCTTTGCGACCCCATGGACTACAGCCCACCAGTCTCCTCTGTCCATGGAATTCTCCAGGCAAGAATACTAGAGTAGGTTGCCATGCCCTCCTCCAGGGGACCTTCCCAACCCAGGGATGGAACCCAGGTCTCCCACATTGCAGGTGGATTCTTTACCAACTGAGCCCCCTAGGAAGCCCAAAAGTATAGGAGTGGGTAGCCTATCCCTTCTCCAGGGGAAGTTCCCAACCCAGGAATTGAACCAAGGTCTCCAGCATTGCAGTTGGATTCTTTAAGGTAACATAAAAGCCCAAGAATACTGGAGTAGGTAGTCTATCCCTTCTCCAGGGAAACTTCCAACCTAGGAATTGAACTGGGGTACCCTGCATTGCAAGTGGATTCTTTACCAGCTGAGCTACCAGGGAAACCCCAAATTAAGTAAGTATAGAAATAAATAAATCAAATCGATACTAAAGGTAAAATGTTAAACTGAGAAAAAATATGTTAGTCTAAGGACACACAATGTTTAAGCCCATATATTCAAGTCCATATAATGTTTAAGAGGATTTACATATTATAGTATCTAGCAAATTAGACTTGTGATTCTAATTTATAATGTGTATTACTTTTAGACTAATGATTTTAAGTTGCAAATTCTAAGATGCATTAGCTTTATAAAGAATGTCAGGAATTTTTTAAAAAATATCATCAGAAATGACCTTATATGTTTAATTTCACCTATTTTAAAAATTACAAAATATCTTAGCAGATAGTGCTGATTAATTGGATAGTTGCAGCACTTAATAGAATTTGAATTTTCAAGGCAGTTTGAATATTTTAGAGGATGTTATATGGGCCCCCTTCAACATGACTCTAAATATCTGCTAGACTAATTATGAAATTGCAGGTTAAACTTAAAAGCCCAGGAGAAAACTAGTGTTTTTGGTCTAAACTGTAAATGTAAATTTTGAAATGAAAGTAAACCCTGAATAATCTTTTGTGTGTTAATATTCCGTCCTTCCTCCAGAATAACAAAAAATTCACAGAAACCACAAAACCCAAACCTCCTAACACACAGTGTGAAAACTCTTGCTGCAAGCTGGGGGCAGACACTGAAGGGTTTTCATAAGGCTAAAGACAACTGACCCTTATTGGACACTAACTCTGTACTAGGCACTGCTCTTTAACTGGTCTGCTCACTGAGCTGTCACCATAACCCTCTGAAGTAGGGATCATTTTTAGTCCTAGTTTTACCAGGGAGGCAACTAAGGTTCACAGCCAGGAAGTGGTACAGCTGGGGTTCAAATCAGGCCTCTTCATACAGCGACTGTGCCTTCCAGAACCACGCCAAGTGCAGTAGGAGTCCATCGGGTTTGGTTTTATTTGCCTTTGTTTTCAAAGAGTATTCCAGCAATAATACAGAGGATAGGCCAGCAGGAAGACAGTCTGGGACACCAGCTGAGAAACGGCTGCCCCCATCCAAGTGATAGGTAACAAATACCTGAGTTACGGCTGTATTCCTGGAGCTGGAGAAGAGAGGACAGAATTAAAGCAAAGTTGGGAGAGGTAGCTAAGCATGAGAAAGAACCAACAGGCTAGGCTACTGCGAGGAGCTGGCCAGGGGAACTGCGGAGGGGAGCAGGAGACAGGGTAGAGAGGAGGAGAGAAGGATGGAATAATCTAGATATCTGTGGGACAGTCAGGAAACTGCTGGGCATGTGGGTCCAAAGGTTGTTAGAACAAAGACAGGGGCTAAAACTTGAGGAGGCCAAACATCCGTTAGCAAGCATAGCGATATGGAAAGAATATGGCAAATCCAACTCAACTCATAACTCATTTTTGGAGAAAGTTATGGTTTTGTTTGCTTATTTAATCAAATGAAATTATTATGCATCATTTTACTGCCCCCTTGAACAGAGTCACTCAACTTGCTTTTCCTGGCAGACATGAAAACCTAAGTCATGGCATCATGGTGGGAAATAAAACTGCCTTTTATAACCATCCTAAGGAGAAAAGTAGGTATCCAACTGCATCAGAAAAACAGCAAAACAGCATTCCCCAAACCAACTATGGCCATTGTCTGTGCCAAGGGTAAAGAATACTGAAGAGTATTAAGCACGGGTACCTGCCTTCAAGGGGCAACCAAACTCCTCTGCCCCCGGCATTCAAACACGTGCTACCAGGGAGCTAAATGGGTCAATCCAATACTTATTAATGCATCTGTAGTATCTTTCACAATTTAGGATCTGGTCTTGCCTTAAAGTTGCCAGGTTCTAGAAACTTTGTTATTTCTTTTATTCACTTGGATCATCAAAGGGGTAAAACACCTAATCATTTTTCCATTGTTTGAGCAGAACCCATTATGGTCGCAGAGAAGTGGTAATTGAGTTTATCAAATGAAATTACCTCCACTCAGCCCACCTCCTCTTCAGCTTGCCTTTCTCAATCAGGAATAACCAACACCACCTTTCACACAGGACACTTGCATATTTGAATGGCTTCCCAGGAGTCTTTGAGTGGCATATAATTACACTTAATTTAATTTTTTTGTCATTAGTCCCAGAGGCTTTGATCCAAAGTCTGTATTATTCGATATAAGGAAAATAAAGCCCCACCTTAAATTAAATATTTTCCTTTGAGTAGTTTGCTGTTCATTGTACAACTGATCTTCTGGTGAGTTTTCAGTTTCCAGCAGCCACTTCTGGGCTTGACATCTTTTCCAGTTCCTTGTGTTTCCCCATCAGTTGTCAGGTCACCAGGAGCCTGAGCACACTCAGAGACACTTCCAGACACAAGGTCCCAGGAGGTGACACATACGAGAATCTCAAATCTCTTATATCTTCCATGTGAGGCTAGCCATCCTGACCTTGAGTTTAGGGCATGGGGCTTTTGTGTTGAAAACACATTGATGGACAGAAAATGAAGCATTTTTGTATTTGTTTCAAGTAACATAAACAACACCAGTCACTAGCCAATTTTCCATTTCTAAATGAACATTTAAGTACCTCCAATATGAGAATACATCATACCTTTCCTCAAGGGTCTAACACTGTTGAAAAAGAAGAAGACTGAAAAAGGTCAGCAGTAGGAGGCGGCCAAATAAAGTACAGGCTATCACAGAGGTGCAAAAAATATACAGAGGACTCTCAGAAAGAGGAGTGAACTTACCAGGCCATTCTCGTTCAGCTTTTGGGAAAAATTTCTTGCATTGAAGAAGGAAATGGCAACCCACTCCAGGGTTCTGGCCTGGAGAATCCCAGGGACAGGGGAGCCTGGTGGGCTGCCATCTATGGGGTCGAACAGAGTTGGACACGACTGAAGCAACTTAGCAGCAGCAGCATACCATATCATTTCTTGCCTCAAAACATTCCACTGCTACCCAGAGTCAAAGTACTTCCAAAGGTCTGCCAAGCCCTAGAAGGGCTGCCTCCACTCCAGCCCTTACCTCCCTGATATTATCTCCTACTGTTTTCTCTCCTTCACTCACCTCTAGTCATGCTGGCTTCCTTGCTATTCCAGGCAGATTCCACCCTGAGGCCCTGTCACTGGCTATGCTTTTTGCCTGACAAGTTTTTGCTCAGATATTCATGTGGTCTCATCACTTTCAAGTCTTTGCTCACATGTAACCACCAGATTAAAAATCACAAGCCCTACCCAACATTCCTGGTTTTCCTCTTAATATGTCTGACTTTTCTTTATCTATAGCACTTACACACCCTTCTAGCATGCTATAAAAATACTTGTTCATTCTTTATTAGCTGTCTCTCTTCACTAAAACGGAATTCTTTGCTGAAAAATCCCACATTCTAGGAATAGTATAGTAGATATTCAATATATATTTGTTGAAACTGAACTGAATTACCATGTTCACCAGTTGATCCAAAAGAAACATTCCGACTTCCACCTGTGTAGATACCCCTGTAATGCTAACACTGTGCCCCCATTCATCTCCCCAAACCTCTCTCTCCTCCTTTAATTCTCCTTCTATATCTTTCTCTACTCCTGTTTCCAGGTTTCTCTTTCTTTAAGCAGTGACGGTCCTCAATCTTCCTTTCTCCCCAGTCTTTTTACATTCTCCCTAAACAAGCTCATCTACTTGAGGTTTCAGCCACCACTTGAACGTGATCTAAAACTTATCCCTCCAGACAGACCTCTTTCCAGCTTCAGACCCATGTAAGGCATCTGGTTACCAGATAATCTGAAACTCAGGAAGTCCCAATCTGCTCCTCTTCCCAAGCTTCCTTTCTCAGTGAGCACCACTCACCCAGGTGACCACACCAGAGACCCAGGAGTCCTCCTAGGTCACTCCCTCTCCCTCTCCCCCGCCACATCCCACCCCCAGCACCATCTCTGGTCACCTCTGCCTTGAGCTGCCACCACAGGCTGCTCACTCTTTCTGCTTCTAAACTCGCCCCTCCAGCCCTTTCCAGCGTCAGTCTGATCATTCCGGTTGCTTCCTGCCCCTCAGCCATCTACAGGGGAAAACAAACTCCGGCAGGCAGGAGTCCCAGTCCCTATCATGTCACAGCCCTCCCACTGTCCATTCAAACCATCGTAAACTCACGCTTGCATCCCCCTCTGAACATACGCGCCTGTGCAGGCTTCCAAGCCTGTGCACATGCTTTTCCCTCACCCTGCCTCTCTCTCTTTGGACATCACGTTCTTCACATTTCAGCTGCCATGTCCTCCTAAAGCCTTGTCCAATACCTCCAAGCAACCCAGAGCATTCCACTCATTCTTCAGCCACATTATGTACCTGACTCCACCATGCCAATCACCTTGTGGGCTTATATTGAGGATTATAATAAACCCTCCCTTTGACCTCCCATGGTAGTTTTAAGAGTCAAGTCATAAAAGGAGAAAGGGCTTCGTAAGCTGTAAAACCTCAAACAGCTCTTAGTCATGGAGGGAGGCAGGAGTCAATGGTGAGAGATATGTGGAAACAATTACAATACAGATTAAAAGATTATTATCACCATGGAGCCTCAGATATGAAAACTGAGGTTCAAAGACCCTTCAGTCTTCAACAGGAAGCAACAAAACTTGATTCCAAGCATCCAGGGAACATTAGACAGGGTTCAAGTACAGGAAACAGAAATCACTTGTGCTCGTTAAGCAAACATGTTGTAACACAGGCGATTCAGTGCTTACAGAATGGATAGTGGAAAGAGCATGAGAAGAGAGCTCTAGGCTAGGCCATCAGAAATAGTGATCAGAACCGGCCCACCGGGGAAGCTGCCACCTCTGCCATAATAAGGATGGCAGAGAAATCTCAACACAGTGAATCATTGAAATCCAGAGCACACTGCCGTGACTTTAGTTTCAAAATCTGGGAGGCACTGCCAGCCCACCAACACCCATGGAGCCAGTGACCGGACATGAGGTCATGACTGCAGGAACACCCACACCCAGAATCACCCGGGTCACCAGCAAGAGCCAGCGCAGCGTGAAAATGACCTCCCTTCACTTCTGCCTCCACCTACTACATTAGACCATCTAGTGGCAGAAATAAACGTAAATCTAGACTCCTGGGAGCAGGGAAACCTGGGAAATGGTGTTTTTAACTTTACAGTCTCTCAGCACGGAGAGACACATACGAGCTTGACATGGACACCAAGCGGCCACATACGGCATCTACCACACAGCTCAAAGGAAATCAGACATCGTGTTACGGGATACACATCTTATTATGGAAGAGTTCCTCTCAGGGGAGACAGTGTTTGCTCATTGGTCGGTTGTTTGTTTTCAAACAAAGACCCAAAGGGCATTTTAGTTCCTAGGAAAAGAAAGGTTTTCCCATACAAACTGTGGAGGGAAATTTCCCACACGGGAGCATTCCGTGGAGGACACCGCATGAACCAGTGTCTTCACCAGAAACCTCGCAGCAGACACAAAGGAGGCATTCACGTGCTGGTCCTTAAGCTACCTTTGCTAAAATCAAAGGTGTGACATGGAATCCGGGGCCTCACCTGTCCGCATAGCTGTCACTGGACTGTCTGACCCTCAGGCTGGTCACTTTCAAACTGTGCTCCAGAGCCTGTAGGTTCACAGAGGAGCCTGGGGACTCTTGGGCCCCTCTCCCAGAAGAGCCAGAGTTTTATCTGTCCTATCTCAAGTCCACATAAAATTCCCTTTGAAGAAAAGGGTTTAATTGCTTTTAAAATTTTCTGAAAATTCATCTTTGCTCATCTCTCATAAAAGTTACTTCTTACAACCAGTTTGTGATAGGAGCCAAACTGCAGACAATGTGGAAACAGACACTGGCCCACACAAGACCTGAATTCTGTTCAGCTGACCAAGACGGATCCAAAAGCTTTCGAGAGGCCCACGAGGGCCAATTCTGAGGGCCTTTTCCAGATGCCAAAGTCTGGGTGTTTTCTTCACCAGTGTCTGCAGAACCCAGATCCAGGCTGGGACCATGACACAAAATAAACTGTAGAGTCTCCAGGCACAGAAGGAACTTGGAGGTCCTCCAGCCCAACACCCTCACTTGACAGGTGAGAAAATGAAGTCTAGAAGGAGGAAGGGGCTGGTGAGCCGCAGAGCCGGGTGCTCCCTCCCCCACCCAGCTCCTTTTTGCGGGCACTTACACCCATCTGCTCTGCCAGTTCTATATTTAATCAATGTCCTGCCTGCATCTGCAGCTCCGTTAGAATGAAAACGCACACCTCACAATGCTAGCAGTGTTCTCCTGCAGGGCACTGAGCACTTGCTAGAGATTAGCGATTCCAAGAAAACTGCAGCAAATAAACATCTCCATCAATCATAGGAGCAGCTGTCTGAATGACTCTGAATTGAGGGATAAAACGCCTCCGGCTACCTTTTGCCCTTCCAGAAAAGGATCTACCACCTTCCTGCTTCTTAGGCAGAACCCCTGGTCTCTATTCCCAAAACAGAGCCTGCCAGATGAGGTTCAGCTGTCAACCTATCCAGCAAGAACAGCTGAATCTGGTTCAGCAGGAAGAGGAACAGCAGCCCCCGGTGAAGCGAAGCCCAGGTACAGCCTGGATCTTTCCATTTAGGCCAAGATCTGCCTCCCATTTCTTCAGCTGGCTGGTAGCTAGAGGCCAAGTCAGGGTGTAGGCGCAGGGTGGGACGCACTTTCTGAAAGGCTCAGGAGACCAGAAGAGTGAGGAGAGCCTGCTCGAGGGGTCCCATCAGTTGAGGGCTTTCACGCTCCTTCTCACCAGTTACCGCTTATATGTGGCCAGACGAAATCAGTCACTTTGGATGGAGTGCCTTTGAAGCTGAACTGTTCTCCCCTCACCAGGCTTTCTTCTCTAGCCTTGCTGGTTTCTTCCACAGTCCCAGCAGCCTCCCGTCTCAGAGGCCTAACCTCAGTCAAGTCCTGCTGACCCTTCCTACACGATGGTTTCCACGTATGTCCCCTGGGGTGCATCCTGGTCTCTCACAACATCCTCTCTGGCCTGGAACTTACAGGGCATTCAGAATGGGCTCCTCCAGGTGACCTCTCCAATCCTTGCTCACGCAAATGGCCGCATTCTCTTCCTCACACTCCTTTGCATGTGATCCTTGCTTATCAACTTGCAATGTTGCCCAAGGTAATGAGTTGCGACTTCAAGGCCCCCCATAACTGGGCTGCCAACCAAACTTCCTGAATAGCATCCCCATTATGGGCACACTTGCACGGGTGTGTATACACACACACACATTCACAGAGCTTTTGATTAAGCCAGAATGACGTCCCCACCGTTCCTAGGAAATGTTCCATGGATTCCTGTCATTGTGCCATTGTTCCCACCACTTCCCCAACCTGGCACTCCCTCCCCCATAATGTGAACTAAGCCCCTCTCATCCTTTCCACCTCTCCTCCTCCTTCCACCTTCCCGGTCCGCAGACAGCGGTGCTCATCCTGACTGCATACCCCGTTTGTCCTGTGCACCGGCCATACTAACACAGCCTGCAAACAACTGGCAAGTTAGAGCATATGTCATTACTGCCGTTTAGCAGGAGCAGAGCCCGCCCGCACACGAAGAGCGGAAAGAGCCGTCTCCCCAAGTCCACACCGCAGTGGATAGTTGCAACACAACTCGCCTGGTCTCTAGCCCACTCCAGCCCTCTGCTGGGACCCCTGCAAAGCCAGAGGCAGAGGAGCTGAGAGGAGGAGGAGGTAGGGGGAGGGGAGGGCGGACCATGGCTGTAGAGGGTGGAGAAGAAGCAGTGAGTAATGGTCAGCTCCCCCAATCAGCCAGAAAAAAATAGGGCAAGCTCAGCTTGCGGAAGCACCCAGCACAGCACCCGCCACGTGATCAGCCAGAGGCGGAGACCGCACAGGGGGCCTCTTCCTATAAACAAGCCCATCGCCTTGTGGTAAAAACACGAGGGGGCAGTGTTTCTGGTTTCCCGGAAGGCGGCCCCGAGGCCACTGCCATTTCTGCATCTTTTTGCGTTATCGCATTGACTTGGGGGAGTTGGACACAGTTTGTTGGGCTCTATAGGGAAACACAGTAGCCAAGCCTTCCAAACAGGGCGCTTTTGTCCACAGCTGACACCCTGGCCGGGAGCCCAGCTCAATCTCAGAGAAGATTTAGGTCAGAAGGAAAATGGGGGCAGGGTGGCCACAGCCTTAATACTGGCCTAGCAAGACGGAGACGGCTCCCACGGTCGCACCTGTGCCCCTCTGGCGGGCGCATGGGGCGGCGGGCCTTTCCTCCGACAGCGCTGCGGGCTGTAGGAGGAGATGTGGGTAGGCCTCATCAGCCCTGCAAGAGCTATTTAGCAAATTCCCATTGTGCTGGAAAGTCCCCATTTTGCCATTTCGTTCAGTTGTCACCACTTCCCAGTTAGCTCAAGTCAGAAGCTCTTCCCTTACCTGTTTAGAGTGTGCAGACCTGTGAGAAGGAGGAATTGTGACCCAAGAGAAGCTTCCAGTCGGCTGCGGAGGTGGCCAGGGAGCCGGGAACCGTTTCCAAAGCAAATAAGCTTCAAGAGGCATGAAAGGACGTCGTCCTGAGTCACGGAGACTTTGAGGGCTGTGCCTGCTTTATAGGAAGCTTACTTTCCACAGTGTTTTCCCCATTCAAAGGGGAGTTTTAGCGGACCTGCTCTTTAACCACTTGCTGCCATGTTCCCCCTGAAACACCCTTTCAAAAGGGCTCCTTTTCACGAGGATCAGCCCGAGAACCTATCCCGAAGTTCTCGTCGCCCATGCGCATTTATGGGGTTGGCAAATAGGCTTCAGGTGCCCGCATCTTTTGTTAAGAAAGGGTCACCTGCCCTGGCCTGGCGCCTGGCTGCCTTGCGAAGCTCGCTTGCTGGCCTCGCCCGCCATCTTCTGGACGAAGCTAGAACTGCTGCCCGCGAAAGGCTTTTGGACAGATGTTTCTGTAGATGCTTCAGCCTCCTAGCAGAGGCTTCCAGGACAAACCTGAAAACCAACCAAGGAGGGCCCATGAAAAAGAACTACTCTTAAATTCCCAGAAAACTGCCACGGACTTCATTTTCAACAGCAAAGACGCGTGTAAAGATACATTTCTTTGTTCTTATTTTTTAAAATCATTCCCAGTGTGTCTTGCCTCACTTATCACCAAACAAGCATGCATTTGAACCCAGACTATGAGCCAGAGGCCACGCTAGGTGCTGGGGGCAGATTAACTCACAGTCCCTGTTTTAAAAGAAAGCCTGGAGTCTTTTCGTAGTAACCTAAAACTTCTCCTTAAAATTCAACTTAGAAAATAAAAAGTCTGGAGTCTCTTTGGACAAACTAAAAATTTCTCTATAAGATTAACTTTAAAAAAATAATTAAAAAAAAAAAAACACCTAAAGTCCAGAGGTCCAGAGCCAAGGGTAACATTGTAATGTGATCAGCGCCACGAGAGGGTGTCCCACGTGCCATCAGGCCTGGGAAGAAGGAAGTCTGCCTGGGGCAGAAAGGGGAATTGTCCAAGGGGAACAGAGAAGGTGACATTTGACTGGTGGTGAGCAGCCAGTCCATTCTGAAGGAGATCAACCCTGGGATTTCTTTGGAAGGAATGATGCTAAAGCTGAAACTCCAGTACTTTGGCCACCTGATGCAAAGAGTTGACTCATTGGAAAAGACTCTGATGCTGGGAGGGATTGGGGCAAGAGGAGAAGGGGACGCCAGAGGATGAGATGGCTGGATGGCCTCACGGACTCGATGGACATGAGTTTGAGTGAACTCCGGGAGTTGGTGATGGACAGGGAGGCCTGGTGTGCTGCGATTCATGGGGTCGCAAAGAGTCGGACACCACTGAGGGACTGAACTGAACTGAGCAGCCGGAAAGGGGGGCCAGGGAAGACCCAAGTTAGTCTCATAGAGTCCGGGGCCACTCCTCCCCCTTCCTCCCCTTTCCACAGTGGCCAGCAACATTGTTAGCAGATGGGAACATTGTTAGCAACTGGTCACCAGAAAACTTGGAGAGTGGTGAACTTGGGTGGGAACCTTGGAGAGTCTAGAGAAGGTGGAGAGGTGAAAGGTTATGGGATCTTTTTGAAGATGATTTGGGGGAGCGGGGTGCTGTAGAGCCACTGGTTCAGCCCACAGGTGTGGGACAGACAGTAGATGCTGTGGCCAAGAGGAAGTAAAACACCAGACTTTGGAGTAAAAGGAAACTGGGTTTGGATCTCAACTTGGCTGGGTCACAGCTGTGACGTGGGCAAACCACTTCACTTCTCTGACTGCGGTTTCTTCACGCATAAACAGGAGTGATGATAACAGTCTCCGCGGAGGGGAGTTAAATGAGGCAATGCCTGTGCAGCCCTAGTCCAAGGCCTGTCAGTGACGCTGTGGAGGCCTCAGGGCATGATACTGAGGACCCAGTTTGGGTCTTCTGCAGAGCTCTGTGTCCACTTGTTCCCAGAGGCACCCACACCTCTCAGGCATCTTCCAGATAGAGCTGGCACACTTCACGAGATATATTTATACTAAAACACAATTACTTGTTTAGCTTTGTTGTCGTTCAGTCGCTAAGATGTGTCCAGCTCTTTGTGACCCCATGCACTGCAGCAACACACCCATCTCCTCTGTCCTCCACTATCTCCTGGAGGTTGCTCAAACTCATGTCCACTGAGTCAGTGATTTTATTTAACCATCTCATCCTCCGCTTTCTCCTCCTGCCCTCAGTATTCCCCAGCATCAGGGTATTTTCCAATGAGTTGGCTCTTTGCGTCAGGTGGCCAAAGTATTGGAGCTTTGCCATCAATCCTAGCTGGTCCTCCTGTATTTTTAGTGGCTAAATCTGGCAAACCTACTTCCAATCTCCCTGAGGGATGAGCCAATGTAGTAGCCAAGATAGATCATGGAAGTAGTGATGCTGCTGTGGAAACCCCTGGAATCTGCTGGGAATTCAGGTACACCAGAGTCAGGGACTTTCAGGCAGCTTCTGCAGGTCAAAGCTCATTTCAGCCCACCCTCTAATAATGAGCCAGCATCCCTAAGGTGTGGTCCCTTGAGTTTTGTAGGCAGTTCTAAGAGCAGGAAACACGGAGCACACAAGGCAGAGTGAGTCTAGAGCAAATAAATTTGCAGACTAAACAGGTTCCTTCATGGCTAGACTTTATTATGCTGACGTGAACTGGGAGTTTCTGGAAGGGAAGAGGGAGGTGGTTTGCAGTGCTTCCCAGGTCCCATCTGGTCCTGGGAACTTGATCTTCACATGCATCCCTTAGTCTTGACTTTCCAGGAAATGCTGCTCAAAGATAACACCTGAAAGCAAAAATTACATCAAAAACGCCTGTAAACCACAGGTGAGACACAGGTGGTAGGCAGTCCCTGTCAGAGTGAACCGTTTTTGATCCTGCCAGCAATGCAAGCGGCTGCTCCCCAGCAGAGACACCATAGCCATGGCCCACATGTGGGTTTTTAGGGAGCCTCTCACTGTGAATGCTGGGATTTTAGGCTGATGGGGTTTTTGTCATCTTGTGGCACAGTGCGGAATTTCCAGGGGCCTTCCCCAAACTCCCAGCCATCTCTTCCATTATTCTGCTTCAGTACCTAAAATTCCATCATCGGCATGTGGAGGCCTTGATGTTAGTTCAAGTGCAAATATGCCTGGGAGATGCTCCTGAGCCTCTGTCAGCCACCACCACAAGGTGTGACTCAGTAGATGTGACCTCTCTCAAGTGACAGGTGGCACCTTTGTTTTCTGGGCTGGGAAGTTACTCTGAGGCTCAGGGCAGGTATTCAAGCTGGGGGTGCGGGGGCCAGGGGGAGCTGACCTGAGCTATCAGAGGGGAGCTAGGGCCCTGCTAGGGACGGCAGAGAAGAAACACAATCTAAGCTCCTTCAGAATTTGCCAAGCCCAGAGCTTACCTGGAACCCTGTACAAATCTAAACACTGGCCTGAAATGACATCTCCTCACTCACAGCAAGAGGCCCCTAATCCTCTCCTACAGGTTTGACTCCCCTCTGGCATCCAGAGGCCCCTAGTCCCTGAGAGATGACATAGCATTTACAGGCACAGGTCAAACTTGGGTCCAGGCCTGCTCTAACCTAGCCCCCAATTCTGGAAACCCAGCCACCTGCTATCCCAGGTCCAAGACCTGAGTGCTTTGGTCCTGCCCCGTCACCTTATTCCCCAAGCCCAGAAGTTAATTCGCTGCCGCATTCACCCCTCATGGTATCTTAATTTTCTCCCTGTCATTCCACTTTGGGGCCTGCAGCCCTGTGGCCCTTAACCCCGCAAGGATTAGGGGTTGTACCCCAGGACCCAGGACAAAGCCAGACGCTGCTATAACAGTTCTCCTATGCCTTCTCCTACTGGATGGCTCCCGACTCCTTCCTGTAGAGGTCCCGTGGACAAAGACCCACCCGCTCAGCGGCTCCTTCCTTTGCTGGTCTCATCCCCACGGTTCTGTTCATAATCAACTGATGAGTATTCCTGAGCATGACATGTTCCGCCTGCCTTACTCTCCCCGCTGGAACACAGTCTCCACAGCCAGTTCTGGAGATCCGGGTTGCCATCAGGAGTTCTTTCGAGCCGGAATGCCTCCTAGGGGGCTTGTGGATTTAGCTTTTCTGGGGTGACCTGAGAATTCTGCAAATGACCAGGAGCAAGAACCTCCAGAAAAACTGCTAGGCTGAAAGCGGCCCTGTAAGGACAAGCTGGACCACAAGGGGGCAATGTCGGCCAACGGTGCTTCACTGAATTAAGGTTGCCTTCTTCGTGTAGCTGTGAGGGAAAGATGGAACGTTCTTTACGGGAATAAGTTTATGCTAAGTTACATGAAATGAAAAAGGAGTGTCTGATGAAACATTCAAGGCTTTTGGGGGGCTACTTCAGCATTACCATAGGGGAGACGTTCCGTACCTCATTCAGGACATTCTAGAATACCAGCTCAGGGCAAGTGTAATAGCAGCTGTACCATCTAGCTCCTAGCTCACCTGTGGTAATGTGGGGACTAGGATAACAGGCCTATATGAAGCAGGGCAGGTTTCACGGTCCCAGCGCTTATGTGCAGAAACTGCATTCCGGGAGGGTTCCAATAACTTGCCAGGGTCTTGGCTTAGTAAATGGCAGGGCTGGACCCAGGACCCCAGGACCTCAATCCGTGGGTCAGAACATTTTCCACAGTGCTCCACTGGGCCCTTCCTGCCACCCCAGAGGAGTTACACAGAAATTGGTTGAATTTTCAGCCTCAGGGCTGAAAGCCCCTGAGGCCCAAGCTGGAGGGTCTCCACGCCCCGTTTCCACCTCTGAACAATGCAAGTCCAGAATTTCATCCTTATGCCAGCTCTTCATTGGAGTAGGCCTCCCATAGAAGCTTCCACCTGGTTAGAGCATAAGGGCACCTGTATTCAGGCTTCCCCACTGGTGGGCTTTGCTTCAGTAAGCCCAGTATGTAAATGGCCATTGGACTTATAGAAATTAGCCTCCTGATGAAAGTGAAAGAGGAGAGTGAAAAAGTTGGCTTAAAGCTCAACATTCAGAAAACGAAGATCATGGCATCCGGTCCCATTACTTCATGGGAAATAGATGGGGAAACAGTGGAAACAGTGTCAGACTTTATTTTGGGGGGCTCCAAAATCACTGCAGATGGTGACTGCAGCCATGAAATTAACAGACGCTTACTCCTTGGAAGAAAAGTTATGAGCAACCTAGACAGCATATTCAAAAGTAGGGACATTACTTTGCCAACTAAGATCCATCTAGTAAAGGCTATGGTTTTTCCTGTGGTCATGTATGGATGTGAGAGTTGGACTGAAGAAGGCTGAGCGCCAAAGAATTGATGCTTTTGAACTGTGGTGTTGTTGGATAAGACTCTTGAGAGTCCCTTGGACTGCAAGGAGATCCAACCAGTCCATTCTGAAGGAGATCAGCCCTGGGATTTCTTTGGAGGGAATGATGCTAAAGCTGAAACTCCAGTACTTTGGCCACCTCATGAGAAGAGTTGACTCATTGGAAAAGACTCTGATGCTGGGAGGGATTGGGGGCAGGAGGGGAAGGGGACCACCAAGGATGAGATGGCTGGATGGCATCACAGACTCGATGAACGTGAGGCTGGGTGAACTCCGGAAGTTGGTGCTAAACAGGGAGGCCTGGCGTGCTGCGATTCATGGGGTTTCAAACAGTTGGATACGACTGAGCTGAACTGAACTGAACTGAGAGATTGGGAGGGAACCAGCTTTGTGAAATGATACATATAGTTCTTTTAGATAGCAAGGTTCCCACACCCATCACCATACTTCCCAGGCATTTAATTTATATCCACTTTTGTGGGGATTCATTTGCTGCTAATTTACTCATATCACAGTAGAGAGATCAAACAAGGTAAGTGGTCAGAAGTAAAGCCTCTGGTTCTCCTTGGAGGGTGTAAGGATGAAAAGGAGAAAATGTAGCTCTTGACCCTCTGGCCTGCCACTCTGCCCTACCATCTGCCTACCTACCTCCGACTCGCTAGCCAGAAGGGAGCTACAGCCTGATCAGGGTCATTGGCAACACTGACCCTTTACTGCCTCTGCTGTGAGACAGCATGTCCTGCCCTCATCCTGCTCTAGAGGGAAAATGAGACAGCACCAGGTCACTTAACACAAGGCAGCTAGAGATGCACAAAGGACACAGTTTCACAGGTGGCAGTAGCTAGGATAGGCCTTGAAGTCTGGAGGGACTTTCACAGGTAGAGATAAAGGAGAGAGGGTTTTGTAGGCTGAGAAAACTGCCAGCCAAACATCAGGAAGGCATGTGAACTTGAGTGTGCCTAGAGAATGTCAAGAAGCATTGTCCCTCTCCAATTAGATCACATGCTCCACAAAGGCGAGAAGTATATATGATGAGCCCCGGTATCCAGAACAGGGTTATGAACCTGGAAGGGCTTTACAAATGATACTTTACAAGTATCATTTTGGGTGAACTTCTCAAAAGGCAGCACCTTCCCCTGGGGTACTGAGGCAGCTGTGTTGACAGCGAACTGAATTCCTAGCACCTACATGTTATGTCAGTTATCAATTTATTGCCTCTCAACTGCAAATCCACCCTTAATTGCCCAGCTCCTGATCCTGAAGCAAAGCCCTGTAAGCATCTCTCTTGCCAGCCCCTGATATTAAGCTTTGTCAGCAGAGGGCGCTGAAGAGAAATCATACTGTTCATGGGGTTTTCAAGGCAGAAGACTGAAGTGGTTGGGCCATTCCCTTCTCCAGTGGACCACATTTTGTCAGAACTCTCCACCAAGACCTGTCCGTCTTGGGTGGCCCTACACGGCATGGCTCAGTTTCCTTGAGTTAGACAAGGCTGTAGTCCATGTGATCAGATTTCTGTGTTTGTGGTTTTCAGTCTGTCTGCCCTCTGATGGAGAAGGATAAGAGGCTTACAGAAGCTTCCAGATGAGAGAGACTGACTGAGGGGGAAACTGGGTTTTGCTCTGATGGGCGGGGCCATGCTCAGTAAATCTTTAATCTGATTTTCTGTTTGCGCTGGAATGTTAGGTCCATGAATCAAGGCAAACTGGAAGTGGTCAAACAGGAGACTGCAAGAACGTAGACATTTTAAGAATTAGCAAACTAAAATGGAATGGAAAGAGTGAATTTAACTCAGATGACCATTATAGTTACTACTATGCCCAAGAATCCCTTAGAAGAAATGGAGTAGCCATCATAGTCAACAAAAGAGTCCAAAATGCAGTACTTGGATGCAATCTCAAAAATGACAGAATGATCTCTGTTCGTTTCCAAGGCAAACCATTCAATATCATGGTAATCCAAGTCTATGCCCCAACCAATAATACTGAAGAAGCTGAAGTTGAATGGTTCTACGAAGACCTACAAGACCTTTTAGAACTAACACCCCCAAAAAGATGTCCTTTTCATTATAAAGGCCTGGAATGCAAAAGTAGGAAGTCAAGAAACACCTGGAGTAACAGGCAAATTTGGCCTTGGATTACAGAATGAAGCAGGGCAAAGGTTAATAGAGTTTTGCCAAGAGAACGCACTGGTTATAGCAAACACCCTCTTCCAACCACACAAGAGAAGACTCTACACATGGACATCCCCAAATGGTCAACATCTTAATCAGATTGATTATATTCTTTGCAGCAAAAGATGGAGAAGCTCTATACAGTCAGCAAAAACAAGACCAGGAGCTGACTGTGGCTCAGATCATGAACTAAGTGAAGTCACTCAGTTGTGTCCAACTCTTAGCGACCCCATGGACTGTAGCCTTCCATGCTCCTCTGTCCATGGGATTTCCTAGGCAAGAATACTAGAGTGGGCTGCCATTTCCTTCACCATAGGATCTTCCCAACCCAGGGATCGAACCTGGGTCTCCCACATTGTAGGCAGATGCTTTTACCATCTGAGCCACTAGGGAAGTCCCTACATCAAATCCCTTACAATTATACAGTGGAAGTGAGAAATAGATTTAAGGGACTAGATCTGACAGACAGAGTGCCTGATGAACTATGGATGGAGGTTCATGACGCTATACAGGAGACAGGGAACAAGACCATCTCCAAGAAAAAGAAATGCAAAAAAGTAAAATGGCTGCCTGAGGAAGCCTTACAAATAGCTGTGAGTAGAAGAGAAGTGAAAAGCAAAGGAGAAAAGGAAAGATGTACCCATTTGAATGCAGAGTTCCAAAGAATAGCAAGGAGAGATAAGAAAGCCTTCCTCGGTGATCAGTGCAGAAAAATAGAGGAAAACAATGGGATGAGAAAGTCAAGAGATCTTTTCAAGAAAATTAGAGATACCAAGGGAACATTTCATGCAAAGATGGGCACAATAAAGGACAGAAATGGCAGGAACCTATCAGAAGCAGAAGATATTAAGAAGAGGTGGCAAGAATACACAGAAGAACTGTACAAAAAAGATCTTCACAACCTAGATAATCATGATGGTGTGATCACTCACCTAGAGCCCGACATCCTGGAATGTGAAGTCAAGTGGGCCTTAGGAAGTATCACTACAAACACAAAGCTAGTGGAGGTGATGGAATTCCAGTTGAGCTATTTCAAATCCTGAAAGATGATGCTGTGAAAGTACTGCACTCAATACGCCAGCAAATTTGGAAAACTCAGCAGTAGTCACAGGATGGAAAAGTCTCTTTTCATTCCAGTCCCTAAGAAAAGCAATGCCAAAGAATGCTCAAACTACCCCACAACTGCACTCATCTCACATGCTAGTAAAGTAACGCTCAAAATTCTCCACACCAGGCTTCAGCAATACGTGAACCACAAACTTCCAGGTGTTCAAGCTGATTTTAGAACAGGCAGAGGAACCAGAGATCAAATTGCCAACATCCACTGGATCATCGAAAAAGCAAGAGAGTTCCAGAAAAAAAATCTATTTCTGCTTTATTGACTATGTCAAAGCCTTTGATTGTATGGATCACAATAAACTGGAAAATTCTGAAGGAGATGGGAATACCAGACCACCCGACCTGCCTCTTGAGAAACCTGTATGCATGAAAGATTGAAGGCAGGAGGAAAAGGGGAGGACAGAGGATGAGATGGTTGGATGGCATCACCAACTCAATGGACATGGGTTTGGGTAAACTCTGGGAGTTGGTGATGGACAGGGAAGTGTGCTGCAGTCCATCGGATCACAAAGAGTCGGACACAACTGAGTGCCTGAACTGAACTGAACTGAAGCAGAGACATTAGAGGAAGAAAGGGCTCCTCTCCTGGCTCTGGTGCTCTCTGCTTTCTTCTTCCTCTCTCAGTGCTGGGCGTGGTACTCATCTCCAGAGAGTCTCAGGGGCATCTTAGGAGAAGCTTGCCCCAACAGGTTTCCTGGCTAAGGTTCTCCGGTGACTTACTGGGAAGTTTAACACCAGCTTCCAGGCACCTTCCAGGTGAGATTTGTTAGCACCCCATGGTCAGTTTCCCACTTGACGTTGACCTCAGTGAACAAGGCTCAATGACTCGAGCCACATCCTCTCCAGCAAGATCTGAATCTCAGCCTCTAAGAGGCACCACTCCCAAATTCATTCCTGTATAATTTAGAGTTGTCTTTACTCCTATGTAGCCAATTCCTTGTCACTAGTTAATAATTCTTTACAGTCTGCCTTCCCTGTTAGAATCTCTGTGTGGCTTCTGTCTTCTGAACAGGCCCTGACTGATAGAATACTCATACAGGTGCTGTGGGGCTGTACTCCTCAGGCCTGAAAGTCTTGTTATGGCCCAGTCTGCAGGCCAAAGAAAGAGCCTGGAAACAGAGACAGAGCTGTTAATATCAACGGTTTGTTGGGTAGGGGATCTTACACGCCTGAAGTCAGGGAGGCTACCATTTATATGTGGAATTGACGTCAAGTTGGTTCATCAGTTACCAGGGAAATCAGCTGCTGGGGTACAGCCCTCTCAGCCCCTTTGGTTAACAAGCATCATGAGGGTAGACATTTCCCTGTAATAAACTAGTGGGTGGACCTATTCTGGATTAAGGACTAGAACAATCACTAGTTGGGGCAAGGGGCAAACATGTAGGCAGTTACTGGTTAAGTTCCATGATTAGACGGTTTGGATAGTCAGGTAAGGAGGGTGCAGGTAAGCGGGGACTGGGGGACAAGGGGGCATGCAGAGAGCAAGCCAGGCACATGCCTTCATACACATCCTGGCATCCCCCCGGGGGCATGCGTCCTGCGTCAGATGCACCCAGCAAATCCTCTGAGCATTTAGGTCTCCTCTTCCCCTTGCTACTCACTGTAGACCAGCCAGGGTTCAGTCAGGAAAACAGAAACTGCTATTTCCAGCAGGAAGGGCTTTAACGCAGGGGCTCTGGTGCTTAAGTCCAGGCTTCACCTGATCCTACCTGCAGGCAATTAAGCCTTTCTGAGACTCAGTTGCTACTTCTGTGAAGACAGAGATAATCATAGCGCCTAACTTATAGGATATCTCTGAAAAATTACACAAAATGATCCATGAAAAGTTCCCAGTACCTGGTAGCTGGCTAGCGCCCGACCATTGTAAACTATTGTTGGCATTACTATTCAGTTCAGTTCAGCCGCTCAGTTGTGTCTGACTCTTTGCGACCCCATGGACTGCAGCATGCCAGGCTTCCCTGTCCACCACCAACTCCTGGAGCTTACTCAGACTCATACAATCCTCTAAATGCTGTAGCATGCCCAAGCTGAAATGTCTCAAAATCCCCGAAGTCTGCAGCTGAGGCAGCCAGAGAGGGAAGAGGACATGTTGGCAGTTGAACATCTGTCCCCAGTGGAAGTGCAGGCAACCCCAGATGGGAGAGGGGGCACAGAGGTGGGGGGGTGGCAAGTAGGATGGGCATGACCCAGTGGCTTAAAGATGCCTACTTGTCTTCAGCTAGAACAGATTACACAGCCTAAACTTCCTTTCACCCATATTAAGCAAATCTCTCTCTTTCAGACACTTTTTAAATTTTATTTTTTAATATAAATGTATTTATTTTAATTGGAGGTTAATTACTTTACAATATTGTATTGATTTTGCCATATATCAACATTAATCTGCCACAGGTATACATGTGTTCCCCATCCTGAACCCCACTCCCTCCAAAAATTTTAACTGAAAACATATTATATGAACATTGCTTTAAAAAAAAAAAAAAAAAAAGCTTAAGAGTACAAAAACGCTATCCAGTTAGGAATATCTGTCCTATCCCAAATCCTCAGTCCCTCCATCCTCCCACCTCAGGCACAGCCATCAGGAACCAGTTTCTTTTATGGCTTTACAGGCGTATTCTAGGCATATACCAGTATAATATGTTTTCCTATTTTTAATATACAGGAAAGCACAGCTTTTGCTTTTCCACTGAGTAATATATCTTAGAGAGCATTCCATAATTGTGCCAATGCATCTACCTTATTTGGTATTTTTTTTCTTTAGTCTTATTCTTTTAAAAATCTACATAGTATTCTTGGTATGATACAGCACTAACTAGATGCTTCTAGTGGAAATTTAACTTTTTCCCAGTCTTTTGCTATCATAAGCAATGTTGTAATACACATCCCTGTACACCCATCTTTCTTTTATTTGAAATAGAAAATCATCTTACCTCTTAGAGTTGGAGCCTGAAAGACTACCCTATGGTCTAGTATAAACACATCAGGGAAGGAGACGGGAAGCCCGCGTTCCAGTCGTAGCTCAGCCACTAAACGCCCTCTGCACTCAGACACTGATCACTTCATCTCTCTGTGTGACTCAGGTTCCTTGCTTGTCAGGAAGCAATAATTACACCTGCTTTAAATGGCCTCATCAGGCATTCTGAGAATCAAATGAGATAATGAGCATGGAAGTCTGTGAGTGCCATACTAATATACAGACACAGCTCTCATTGGGTTATTTGCCAAAACAATTGACACTTTATGAATCTGTCCATCAACTTTCAACATGGTGCCTGCTGCATCCAATGGACCTTGAGGGAAACTGACTCCCCACCCACTCTCAGCTCCTGCTTAGGAGCCACCCAAGGCTGCTGCCCACTGTTCTGTATGGCCCTGCCTCCCCATCCCTCCACTTTTCCACTGCCCGCCCAGCTGGGCTGGACATCTTTATAATCTACAGCTGCCCCGCAGCTAGAATGAGAAGCTCTGCCCACACAGAGACAAAGTAGGTCATCGGATTCCTGGTCTTGGGAAAGTCAACTAGGAAATCACGATGACTGAGACAGTTAAGACAAACACAACACTGCATAGAGAGGCCAGGCAGTCAGGGCTGTGAAGGGTTATGAGAAGCTCAAGTTACAACATGCTGAAATTGGGAGGAAGCAGAAACCTTACATACATTAAGGCTATGAGACAGGGAAAAAAGTGAGAAAGGATGTTGATTAAAGTGAGAGGACACAGAGAAGCAGAAACATCAGAGCCAGCCAAGCAACAATGACAAAGCACATGAAGGCGCACCAGTGCTGGCTGCTGAAGGCAGCACCGTCCCCGGGGGCTCCCGTGCGATCCTGTCTCCTTGGTCCCTCAAGAGGCTTTAAGCCTCCCTTCCCTCGGCTCAGTGGAGGAGGGGAGATTCTTTTCATGGTGAAGAAGTGCCAGACCAACCCGAAGCTCATGAGAGCTACCTCCCCAGCTTCCTATAGAGTCCCCTAAGGACAGGTATGTGCAGTTCTTACCTTGGGACACGGGAAACGAGAGTACCTCTTGCTTGCTTGGAATATACTGCTTTGCTTAATGAATTCATGCAGTTTCTTGGAGGACAACCTCCTCGGGAAAGGGCAGGATGGAGAAGGGCAGAGAGCAGAAATGGAAAGACAAATGGATAATAATTATCAGCCAAGACTTTGCTCATGCTGATCCTCTTGCCCAAATCCTACCTGCCCTTCATGTCCCCTCTTCCACCAAACCTTCCCCCAGCTGCTCCAATCAGAGCAGCACCAACCTTCTTGGCTACAACAGGAGATTGTTTTATGGGCCCCAGCTCTTCTTACTGCCTCATATCGACACTTTTTACATTATGTCTTCACAGTTCTTCCCACTAAAAGGATGGAGTACATTTCCCCATCATTCGACTTTGAATCTGGTCAAAGCCAAAGCCAATAGCATAAGATGGAAGTGATGGTATGCCAATTCAAAGACCTCTTGTACTTCTCCCATTGCCGTGAAAAGAGCATGTCAAGGCCAGCCCACCAGCCCAAGAAGAGGAAGAAGCTGCCTTGACCAAGCCCCCAGAGGAGCCTAGCTTAGATCAGTCAACTCTTAGATGTCTGAGTTAAATAAATGTTTATTGTTGTTACATCACTGAGATTTTATGGTTGTTTGATATACAATTGATACAACTACACTTAGCACTTATTATACACTTGAGTACTTGGTAATTTTTAATAGCAGCTCATTAGTCATATATAATTGTTTCTCTGGGCAGGTCTCTCCTAGTTAAGACCATCAGATTTAGCAAATGAAAACATAGGATGCCCAGTTACAATAAATCTGAATTTCAGATAAACAACAAAGAATTCTTAATATAAATATGTCCCATGCAAGTTTCAGAACCTATTTATACTAAAAATTATTTATCTAAAATTCAAATTTAACTGGACACCCTTAAATAGATTTATCTGCAATCCTACTCCTAATGCTTGACACAGGATCAACATCTTACACAATAACTGTGAGATAGTTCCCATGGTCACTATCATAATTCTGGGAGAGGAGAGCCATGGTTCAGATAAAGATTTGGAACGGGGAGTTCCCTGGTGGCCTAGAGGTTAGTATTTTGGGCTTTCACTGTTGTGGCCTGGGTTCAATCCCTGGTTGGGGAACTAAGATGCTGCAAGCTGCCTGGTATGGCCAAAAAACACCTTTCAAGAAGGTAGAAGTTGAGCACTATCTTCTCTCCAGCGACAAACCCTCTTGTAATAGAGATGGTCTGGTTGTCGTTTTCACAGCCCCTGTATAGGAGGTACTGGGCAAAGACAGTGGCTTAGTTTCACATCAGTGCTACAGCGCCGCATAGCACTTGGTCCCTAGGGGTGTCCGTGTCCGACTCTTGCAACCCCATGGACTGAAGCCCACCAGGCTCCTCTCTCCATGGGATTTTTCAGGCAAGAGTACTGGAGTGGGTTGCCATTTCCTCCTCCAGGGGATCTTCCTGACCCAGGAATCAAACCCACATCTCTGTGTCTCCTGCATTGTAGGCAGGTTCTCTGCCCGCTGAGTCGCTGGGAAAGCCACAGAGCAGGGGAAGGGGGAAATCCTTACCCCTCCACAAATGAGCACACGGAACCTCAGAGATGTGAAATAACTTTGCCTTGGATATCCAGCTAGACACAGTAGCAAAGCCAAAATTCAAATGCAGCCCTTTCTCTCTCCATATGCAACCCTGCCTCCAACTACCAACAATGCTTTTTGTCATTTCCATAAAACTGAAGACAACAAATATTCCCCAGCACCCAATATCTTTACTGTTCCCACTCAATGCAATCAAGGAATAATCGAGGCTGTATCAGTTTGCTAGGACTGCCACAGCAAAGCACCATAGACTGGGTGGCTTAAATGACTGGTTTATTTCAGTTCTGGAAGCTAGATGTCCAAGGTCAAGGTGTCAGCACGGTTGGTTTCAGCTAAATGTTGTGAGGGAAGGATCTGTCCCAGGCTTCTGATGGCTAATTTTCTGTATCACCTTGACTAGGCTCTGGGATGCCCAAATATCTGGTTAGACATTATTTCTGAGTATGTCTGTGAGGATGCTTCTGGAAGAGATCAGAATTTGAACTGGTAGACTGGATAGAGTAGACTAGCCTGTTTCAGCATGGATGGGCATCATCTCATCGCTGGAAGGCCTGAATGGAGAAAAAAGGCAGAGGAAAGCTGAACTGATTCTCTCTGCCTGAGATATCAGTCTTGGACTGGGACTTACATCAGCAGCACTCCTGCTTACTAGGCCTTCAGACTCAGGCTGACGTTATACATCAGCCTTCAGGAGTCTCCACTTTCTGACAGCAGATCGTGCCACTTCTCAGCTTCCATAATTACCTGAACCCCTTCTTAATAAGTTCTGTTTGAACGTATAAGGTGGGGCTCCTGTTGGTTCTCTGGAGAGCTCTAACGTGAGACCTCTCTCTTTGGTCTTTAGATGACCATCCTCTCCCTTATCTTCACATCATCCCCTCAGGTGCACATCTGTGTTTACGTTTCCTCAGTCATACTGAATAGACATCAGTCATATGGGATAGGGACCCACCTAATGACCTCATTTTAACATAATCACCTCTGTAAAGACCCTTATCTCTTCAAGAAGTCACATTCTAAGGTACTGGGGGCTAGGACTTCAACATTTGAGTGTTGGGGGGAGAGGACAAAATCAGGCCCATAACAAGGTTTGTGGAGCTAATTGTGACTCCTCTCAATACAGCCTGCATTTAAAAGAGGAACTTCAAGAGAAGAGACTTCAAATGATGGAATTCTGGATTTCAAGTGGGGGAATTCTAGTTTTTAAAGTGGTCCCTAGGGGTGCTGAAGGCCCACCCTGTAGTTCTTCATAAAAGGCACCTCAAAGTTATCTCTGCCAAACGGGCCCTAGCAACTGGTGGAATGTGGGTTATTATGAGGACAGGCGATTATGATGGCGGCTGGGCTGTGGAATCTTATGAGGCCAAATGTTAATGTCTCAAAAATAGTCCTTTGGCCCCAACTGGCAGCACTGTGGTTTTCTGAATGGCAGCGGAGGATAGGGAAATGATGGAAGGCCGAGGGGCAGGAGAAAGTTGCCCAACCTTCCCCAAGATGGCGCCTGATGACCCCATGTCTGAAGGAAAGCCAAGGGCTTTGTTGGTAAGGAGGATGCCTCTTCCCACTGCCCCAGCCCATCTCAGGGAGGGGAGGAGGAGCACAGTGGGGACACCACAAGCTAGGGGCTGAGAGCTAGGAGATTCCAGAGAGCTGCTAAGAAGGGGTGACATGCACCCTGTCCCCACACTGGCACCCGGCTGCCTCCAGGGACCAGGTAGCCTTCAACATTGTGAAGTCACCTGAAGTTGGCTTTGATCTCCCCCATCCACCTCTTCACTTCCCAGGTGGCTCATCTGGTAAAGAATCCGCCCCCAGTGCGGGAGACCTGGATTCGATCCCTGGGTTGGGAAGATCCCCTGGAGAAGGGAAAGGTTACCCACTCCAGTATTCTGGCCTGAAGAATTCCATGGACTCTATAGTCCATGGGGTCCCAAAGAGTCAAACTCGACTTTCACACACACACACATGTCTCCATGGGTCGGGGGCGGGAGTGGCTTTCTTCCTCCTACAGATGGGGATCCGGGTCCTCAATGCGGAGACTAGGTTTCTTCCTTCCTCTGTAACCTCTCGATGACTGGGTATCTAACTGATCTCAGACTAGTTGTGGGGATGGGGTGAGTCACCTGCAAGCAGTGATCTGAAGATCACCAGGAAGACAGACTTCTACTCAATTCCCCCACCACACCCGCTTGCAAATTTGGGGTGCCATTCCTGTCAGTTTGCCCTCTCCTTAACTCTCAAGGTGCTGATAACTCCGTGTAAGTTTCTCCTAAGAATTCAGTCTAGATGCTTACAGTTAACAACGCACTTTCAAGCATCCCCGGGGCCCTGTGCCTGGGGCTGCAGGTGCACAGTAGGTTGGGAGGCGGGGCCACCCGTACTGACTCCTCCCATCCCCTTATTTCCGTCTCCCCAGCCCCAGGAAGCAGACACCCCGAAGCCAGACTCCTCCTACGACTACCTGGAGGAGATGGAAACTTGTGAGGACAGAGGCTGCCCAGGGCCACCTCAGTCACTGTCCTCCAAGGCCGGCCCGGCTGCCACTAAAGGACAGGCAGGCGATGGACCCGAACCCGCGGAGCTGCTCTCGGTCCCAGCCACGGCGGCCCCGGCAAGCCCAGTGTGCGAGCGCACCGCCGAGATGGAGCTGGAGAAGGTGCGCATGGAGTTTGAGCTCACGCGGCTCAAGTACCTGCACGAGGAGAACGAGCGCCAGCGGCAGCATGAGGAGGTGATGGAGCAGCTGCAGCAGCAGGCGACGCCCCGCCTGGTAGGTGACAGGTCCCGCCGAGGCCAAGGGTGCGGGACGCTAGGGGTGAGGGGAGCCGTCGCTGACCCGCACGGGAAGCCTACTTTATCCATTTGGTGGCTGAGTCCCACCCTACCTCCGCTCACAGCTTTAGAGCTTCCATGTTAATTAAACTCAGATCCAGCTCTTCAAGGAGGGTTGGCCCCAGAACCACCTTGTTCACGGTTTTCCTCCTCAGGGAAAACTCAACATATTTCCTCTCTGGCTGGATTCCCACCCCTCTCCTCTCTTCTCAGCATCTCTTAAAACAGGATGCCTGGGTCTAGACTGCAGACACCTCCCACCACACCCTTCCCTCCACGCCCCTCACCAGGTCCCCTTCAATGTTCCCCCCACCCAGCCTCAACCCCCCCATCCCCCGCCCCACCACATACAGACGCACACCTCCCCTGATCAGGGCTGCATTTGTTCTATTGGTTCACACTGCCTTCCTGTCGACTAAAACTTAGATATCTTTTGGCAAGAAATGGGCCACTCTCCCCTAACCTAAACAGGGATAAGAAAGCCTGTGTGTGATTAAATGGGATGTGGCTTAACACTGTGGCTGGACCATCGTAAGTACTAAATAATGAAAGATGTTATTGTTTAAAGCAGCGCTGTCTGAGCTTTAAAATCAGACAGTTCTAGGTTAAAATCCTGGCTCTGAAACATATGAATTGCATGACACTGGGCCAATTACTGATCCTCTTTGAACCTTGGTCTGCTCATCTACAAGGCAATACCTACCCCATAGGGTTGTGGGGAGGATTAAATGAAAGAATACATGTGAGGCACTCTGAAATGAGCCTGGCACATTGAGGAAAGCACTCAATAAATGTTAGCTATTACCATTTTTATGTACTCATGCAATTCACTTCTTGACCCAAATGCAACAACCTACGTTCATCACTTTTTAATTTTAGTGGGATGTAATATATTAGCTATGCTTCCCAGTTCTGAGTTCTGAGTCATCCTCAGTTCTGAGAAACCTGCCTTCTGGCTTTATCCAAGTCATTGCTATAATTGTTGAGGAGGATATGACCTAAAGTAAATACCACTAAAAGAGCTCCCTACAGGTTAGCAATATTCCATTAATCAGCACCCTTGAGTTACATTTTCTCCAGTTCACATTTCTCTACCTTGTCCAGAAAACTGTACTGATACACACAGTCAAATGGTTTCCCAGAATTAAGATATTATATGATAGCATTTCCCCAACTGACTGGTCCATGTTCTTTTTAAAGAAAATTAAGTTGGCTTTGCATGATTTGCTCTCAATGAACACACACTGGCTTCTTAACAATTATCTTTTGTTTCTCTTGCTCATGTAATACTTGCTTTTTAGTTTGAAAATCTTTCTCCTCGCTGGAGGAGATGGAAATCTTTATAGTCCTATCTGCTTCTGTCTTCCACTTAAAAAAAGAGACCATTGGAAGTGTTTTGAAAAGTCTAAAAGGTTTCACAAGTGCACAGTTTGTTATCAAAAATCACAAATGTCAGTCATTAGCGTGCAGACCACCAACAGTGGCAGAGTCCATGGACACAGAGCCGAACCAGGTCTGCAGAGAAACACAGTATCTGTCCAGCCCTCCACTCCTAGCCCAGAACACCGGGTTTCTTCTTCTGGTCTTCTGCCTTCCTTGCCATTCATTTTTAAAGCAGCTTTACTGGAGTTATTTTCTGCCCTGCTCAGTTTTATTTAGTTGCCTTCACATTTTATGGAGTTGTTTCAACAGTATTGTGTCCAAAACCCCACCTTTAACAATGCTTTACAAAAGCGTTTTACTTCCTGTGCATTTCCTTGGAGAGTTGAGTTTATTTTTAAATTCCCAACTCTTTTTCTGGGTGGGTGGGTGAGTAGGTAGACAGTTGTTATTGTATTGAAAAATATCTCTGAATATGTTTCTAGTGAATTAGAGCATCACCAACCCTGCTTACAAAAAATGTGGCATGAGTTGAAGATATTTTAAAGAATGAACCATAGATGTGATGCCTTCTTAACTACAGATCGTAATAGTTACATCAGCTTTTACTCCACTTCTGTGTTAATGCTTTCTACAGTTTAAATGGGGATCTGTTTGACCTTAATCATATAGATCCTGGAAAAGAGCAACACACAGGCAGAATCAGCCAGACAGCTCAAACTGACCCTCCCCCACACCCAAGACCCTGAGGGTTTAGGGAGGCCCCATCCCCTGTCTACTACCTGTCCACAGGAGAGACACACCCTGGGCTGAAGGACCACAGCCTGTCCCGATGTGACACGCACCAGCACCCAGAAAATCAGATACAGTCATTTGTGCCCAAGGGATGCCCTCTCATTGGGCCACCATCCAGGAAAAAGGGTGGGGTATTAGGGGAGACCATCCAGGGAACTAGCCCAAGACCCAGTGTGCAGAGCTGGGGATCTCTGAGTAGGAGTGAGACTGCCCACGTTGTGGGACCCACAGGCTGCATGGAGTGGACAGAGAAAGGACGACGGCGGCCTAACTCGGGAGGCCTAAGGCCAAGCTCAAGAAATGAAAACTGATGAAGTCCCCTCTGTGCCAGTAGCCTTGCCTGGAATTTTTCACTCTTGTCTCACTCTTCCTCCTCACCATCTTGTGAGGTGGGCACAATTACCCTCACCTTGGGTGAGGAAGACAGCCTGCCTGAGGTCACATTCGGGAAGGCACAAGAGCAGGGAGGAAGCCCAGGTCTGCCTGGGGCCCAGGCCCCGGCTGGTCGTTTCCACAAGATCTTCTTTCCCCACAGTTCTCGGGAGGCCTCCAGGACCTCCTGCTTCCCCAGAACCAGTTCGCCATGTTCCTGTACTGCTTCATCTTCATACACATAATCTATGTCACCAAGGAGATGATCTTCTTTCTCTTCTCCAAGCACTACCTGTTCTGCATTGCAGCCATTTTGCTCTGTTTGATTAAAACTTTATGGTCATACTTCCAAGTGCCTTCGCTCTCTCTCCATCACTGGGCACGTCCTTGCCTCACCTGTGCCTCCCTCCCCCAATCAGAACTCGCTGGTAGGAAAGGTTTGCTGTCAAACATTTACACTTTAGTGTGAAGAAACGTGTTTAGGCCTTGTACTAAGCCTGAGTTCTCACTGTGGGTGAAGACGCTTTGTTTCCCAAGAGGAGGATTTCAGAAGGTAGTGGGTTAAGGAGGCATCTGTACGGAGAGGAGTTTAGAGAGCCTTTCCATAACCACAGAAATTATACTGTAACTGGGCTGACTTGGGACCCACTGAATCTGCTCATGTAGACAGATCTTGTCTGAGGTGTGGAGAACTGAGGGAGGCTTGGAGGTAGGGCCCCCAAAGAGGTCCACATCCCAGTTCCCATTAAAAAAAAAAAAAAAGACTTTGGGATTAAATTAAGGCCTTGAAAGGAAGAAGCGATCTTGGATTATCCAGATAAGCACAGTGTAATCAAAAGGGTTCTTATAAGAGGGAAGCAGGAGGGTGAGAGGCAGAGACCATGTGGCCATGGGGGCAGAGCGGGGAGTGATGTGGGACCACGAGCCAAGAAATGCGGGCCGCCTACAGGAGTTAGAAAAGGCAAGAACGTGGGCTTTTTCCTCGAGTCACCAGAAAGGACGCAGCCCTGCCAAAGCCATCTTAAATTTCTGACCTCCAAAACTACAAGAGAATAAATGAGTTGCTTTAAGCCACTACATTTGTAATAATTTATGACAGCAACAAATCTAACACCGGAAATTAATACAAGAGCCAAAACTCTGTAAGCTCCTTCCAGCTCTGCAGACATGTCAAGATGGCATCATCACCATGCCATTGGCAAGGGTCCATTTAACCCTGGCCTGAGCAGGACTGCACACAGTCCATCACACAGGCTCAGAACCTGCCCTCAGTTCAGTTCAGTCGCTCAGTCGTGTCCGACTCTGTGACCCCATGAATCACAGCATGCCAGCCCTCCCTGTCCATCACCAACTCCCAGAGTCCACCCAAACTCATGTCCATCGAGTTGGTGATGCCATCCAGCCATCTCATCCTCTGTCATCCCCTTCTCCTCCTGCCCCCAATCCCTCCCAACATCAGAGTCTTTTCCAGTGAGTCAACTCTTCACATGAGGTGGCCAAAGTATTGGAGTTTCAGCTTTAGCATCAGTCCTTCCAGTGAACACCCAGGACTGACCTCCTTTAGGATGGACTGGTTGGATCTCCTTGCAGTGCAAGGGACTCTCAAGAGTCTTCTCCAATACCACAGTTCAAAAGCATCAGTTCTTCGGTGCTCAGCTTTCTTCACAGTATGAACAGTATGAGCCTGCCCTCAGCAACATGCAATTCAAGAATAGAGATGCTGAAGCTCCAGGGAGCCCAGGATGGGGCCTATCGGGTATCCTAGTCATTGAGCAGTGCAGGCCTGGGTGAGGAGGGGGCAAAATCTGGGCCCACTCCGAGGGGCCTTGGGGAGGAGGCACTGATGTCTGATTAGAACCACAAGTCAGCAATGCTGCTCTTGTGGAAACGTAGAAGGAGGGGGGACAAAACCAAAAAGGCCACACAGCCCAGTCCTCAAATCACACACACGCACACACAGCTAATAGCTGTCTGCAATAGACAGGTACACAGATAAACAGGCAGCAACGGCTAAAAGGAACAGACATTGGGCACTAGAGGGCTCACAGAGGGCACAAATGAAGTGGCCCAGTGTGTGTGTGTGTTCAACTCCCCTGTCCCCTACACACACACACACACACACACACACACACACACACACAGAGCAGGTTGTCAGCTACCCGACCCCACCAGCCCCATCTGGGAATGAAGGCCAGTGCAGGAGACTTCAAGAATAATGTGAGACAAAACCAAAAAGGCCACACAGCCCAGTCCTCAAATCACACACATGCACACACAGCTAATAGCTGTCTGCAACAGACAGGTACACAGATAAGCAGGCAGCAACGGCTAAAAGGAACAGACTTTGGGCACTAGAGGGCTCACAGAGGGCACAAATGAAGTGGCCCAGTGTGTGTGTGTTCAACTCCCCTATCCCCTACACACACACACACACCCACATCCACACCCACACACACACACACACAGAGCAGGTTGTCAGCTACCTGACCCCACCAGCCCCATCTGGGAATGAAGGCCAGTGCAGGAGACTTCAAGAATAACACAGCAAACTGAACGGACACAGCTGTGCAGTCAAATCTTTTTTTTTTTTTTTTTTTGACCCCTCCTCTTCCTGGGCATGAGGCTCTGCTTTAAGAGGAACAAAAGAATACATTTCTGTCCTGTTGGTCTCTCTGAGTGATGCTGAGTGAAAATACGTGAAAAGAGAAGACCACCCTGGGATTCAGTGTCAGGACACATTATCATGCACTTCAGTCCATAGTGACTTCTTGTTTCCACCCAGCTCAATGCATCCATTCCCATTTGTAGCTGCATGTGGCAGGTATTTACTTGAAGGTAATAAAACTGTCATTTCTCATTAAAGTTTTAATAGAACTTTTTTGTTATGGGTCATTTCTCACAATCTCTTAATTTGATCTGGGTTTCTGGAGGGCAAGGACTGAAGCAAAAGAAAGAGAAAATCTTGCTTTATTGACTACACCAAAGCCTTTGACTGTGTGGATCACAATAAACCGTGGAAAATTCTGAAAGAGATGGGAATACCAGACCACGTTACCTGGCTCCTGAGAAATCTGTATGCAGGTCAAGAAGCAACATTAGAACTGGACATGGAACAGCAGACTGGTTGCAGATAGGAAAAGGAGTACGTCAAGGCTATATATCGTCGTCCTGCTTATTTAACTTATATGCAGAGTACATTGTGAGAAATGCCGGGCTATATGAAGCACAAGCTGGAATCAAGATTGCCAGGAGAAATATCAATAACCTCAGATATGCAGATGACACCAACCTTATGGCAAAAAGCAAAGAACTAAAGAGCCTCTTGATGAGAGTGAAAGAGGAGAGTGAAAAAGCTGGCTTAAAACTCAACATTCAAAAAACTAAAATCATGGCATCCAATCCCATCACTTCATGGCAAATAGATGAGGAAACAATGGAAACAGTGACAGACTTTATTTTGGGGGGCTCCAAAATCACTGCAGATGGTGACTGCAGCCATGATATTAAAAGACACTTGCTCCTTGGAAGAAAAGCTATGACAAAACGAGACAGCATATTGAAGAGACATTCTTTTGCCGACAAAGGTCCATCTAGTCAAGGTATGGTTTTTCCAGTGGTCATGTATGGATATGAGAGTTGGACTACAAGAAAGCTGAGCACCAAAGAATTGATGCTTTTGAACTGTGGTGTTGGAGAAGACTCTTGAGAGTCCCCTGGACTGCAGGAAGATCAAACAGTCAGTCCTAAAGGAAATCAGTCCTGTATATTCATAGGAAGGACTGATGTTGAAGCTGAAACTCCAATACTTTGACCAGCTGATGTGAAGAATTGACTCATTGGAAAAGGCCCTGATGCTGAGAAAGACTGAAGGCAGGAGGAAAAGGGGACGACAGAGGATAAGATGGTTGGATGGCATCATTGACTCAAGAGACATGAGTTTGAGCAAGCCTGGAGATGGTGAAGGACAGAGAAGCCTGGTGTCCTGCGGTCCATGGGGTCACAAAGAGTAGGACATGACTGAGTGACTGAACTGAACTGAAGGAGAAGATCAGGATATCAAAAAGATTAAGGTCCAGATGTTTAACCTGCTAGAGCAAATAGAATTGAGAGTTTGAAAAAAAACAAGTGCTATAATACCATTTATTTAATCCGCCTGTTGCCAGATAAAGCTAGATTAAATGCACCCATTTTCCTTTTAAATCTTTAGAGAAAGACTGAATAAACTTTCAGCTGTTAGCATCTCTTCTCACCCCCTTAGCAATGGGCGTGAAATCTCCCTTCTGTCCCTCCTCCTATCTGATAGAAGACTGGAGCCAGTAAGAGAAGATGTGCCCTCAGTAAAAATGAGAGAAGCTCATGGTCACTTCCCAAACTTGGTATAGGCCCCCAGTTCAATTGCAAAGCAGGAAATCAGAAGGAAGGGAGAGAGAAAAACGAAGAGAGATGCAAAGGATAGGAAAAAGGCACAGCCTAAAGTTACCAAGCTAGCAACAAGTCAACACACAAGCCCTTCCAGAGCATCTCAGTGTGCCTGGTACTTGGTTACATGTTTTATGGAGGCCTGGGAGGTAGACATGTATATCATCCCCATTTCACAGACAAGGATACTGAGGCTCAGAGAGGTTAAGTGATGCACCCAAAATCATCTTAGATCTCAAGTCTGACTCCAAAGCACATGATCTTTATACACTAACACATTCCTAAAATCCTGCCTCAGAGGATTTCACAGCCTTGCTGGGGAGATGCAGCTGATACACACTAAAGTGTGAAGAAACTAGCAAGCACACAGACCTCAGTGATGAAGGAGATTAAAGAGGGCCCTGGAGCACAGGGTGATCAGAAGTCTTCTCAAAAGAGCAGCTCACAGGGGCCGGTAAGCCTGGGACAGGGAGAAAGGAGCAGGGAGAACTCACCTGAATTCAGACCAGTGTGGGATCTTTAATTCAAAGATTAAAGGCTCATCCTTGCTCTGGTGAATAGTAACAGACCTGGAAAAGTGATTTGAAACCAAATTTTATAGTTTTAAATGTTGGTCTGAGGAATGTGAACTTAATCTCTTTGAATAAGGAATATTCAAACTACTGTGCTATTGCACTTATTTCACATGCTCAAAATCCTTCAAGCTAGGCTTCGGCAGTACACGAATCAAGAACTTCCAGATGTACAAGCTGGATTTGGAAAGGCAGAGAAACTGGAGATCAAATTGCCGACATTCATTGGATCATGGAGAAAGCAAGGGAATTCTAGAAAAACATTTTCTTCTTCATTGACTATGCTAAAGCCTTTGACTGTGTGGATCACAATGAACTGTGGAAAATTCTTAAAGAAACGGGTGTACCAGACCACCTTACCTGTCTCCTGAGAAATCTGTATGCCAGTCAAGAAGTAAAAGTTGGAACCAGACATGGAACGATAGACTGTTTCAAAATTGGGAAAGGCTGTATATTATCACCCTGCTTATTTAACTTATATGCAGAATACATCATGTGACATGCCGGGCAGGATGAATCACAAGCTGGAATCAAGTTTGCTGGGAGAAATATCAACACCCTCAGATATGCAGATAATAGCACTCTAAAGGCAGAAAGTGAAGAACTAAAGAGCGTCTTGATGAGGGTAAAAGAGGAGAGTGAAAAAAGCTGGCTTGAAACTCAGCATTAAAAAAAGTGAGATCATAGCATCTGGTCCCATCACTTCATGGCAAATAGAAGGGCAAAAAGTTGAAGCAGTGACAGATTCTGTTTTCTTGGGCTCCAGAATCACTGCGGACAGTGACTACAGCCATGAAATTAAAAGATGCTTGCTCCTTGGAAGTAAGCTATGACAAACCTAGACAGTATATTAGAAAGCAGAGACTTCACTTTGCCAACAAAGGTCTGTATAATCAAAGTTATGATTTATCCAGTAGTCATGTACGGATGTGAGAGTTGGACTATAAAGAAGGCTGAGTGCTGAAGAATTGATGCTTCCAAATTGTAGTGCTGGAGAAGATTCTTGAGAGTCTCTTCGACTGTAAAGAGATCGAATCAGTCAATCCTAAAGGAAATCAACCCTGAATATTCATTGGAAGGACTGCCACTGAAGCTCCAATACTTTGGCCACCTGATGAGAAGAATCACCTCAGTGGAAAAGACTCTGACGCTGTGAAAGATTGAAGGCAAAAGGAGAAGTGGGTGGCAGAGGATGAGATGGTTAGATAGCATCACTGACGCAATGGACATGAATTTGAGTAAACTCCAGGAGATAGTAGAGGATAGAGGAGCTTGGCATGCTACAGTCCATGGGATCACAAAGAGTCAGATACTACCTAGTGGCTGAACAACAATAGTGACCCTCCCCAAAAGGGGGGAAATTCTTCACCCATCCCCTCTCCTGGGGACCATGTTCTTGCCTTGCCCCTCTCTTCCCATTTCCAATCTAGGAACATTCGTTCTAACGTCCCTGTGTGAAGATTGCATTTAGCTATAAAAGAAACCCAGTCACAGTGGCTTAATAAAGTAGGAGTTTACATGTCTCACACACTAAGAAATCCCTGGTAAGGCAGTCCGTGATGGTGAAATTTCTCTAGAAGTCATAGAGAACCCAGTTATAAAGGACCCTTCTTTTCGTTCCACCATCCTTAGCATATGGCTTTTATCCTGCTCACTTCGTGGCTTTTAGCCTCATAATCTCAACATGGCTGCCATGGCTCCAGGTATCAACTCCTGGTCAGCAAAGGGGGAAAAGCAATGAAGCCACCTCTTAAAAGCTTTCCAGAAAGATCCACTTAGACTTCTGCTTGCATCTCATGGTCCAGACTGGTCATGTTGCTGCTCCTAGCTTCAGGACATCTTTAGTATAGTAAGCTTTTTGCCTGAACACTGTTGCAGCCTTGAACAAAATTAAGATTCTGATAGTATGGGGAGGAGGGGAAAGAGAGGGATGGGTATTGAATAAGCAAATAACTGTCTACAGTACCTTGATGCTTTCTTAGGCCCAGCTCCCACTCCCTGACTCAATGCTGAGCCAGCATCACAGTCCTGTCTGGGTTGAGGCAATTGGGTAGAGCACAGCTGGGGCCAAACTGGGTGTGGCCAACGGCTGCACCCTCACTCACATACCACAGCAAGAAGGTCACAGTTTTCTCTCAATACCGGTCTGGAACAGCTCTGCCTTCATCCTCTTGACCTCTGCCTGAGGTCCCAGGATCTTACACAACAAGGGCCTCCGCCTTGCCTGGGGGCACATCCCTGGTGCTAGGTTGCAGGAGAACAGTCTGCCCCTAGAGTCCCTCCCCTTCCTGAGTCCCAGATCCCGCAGAACAGAGCCCAGTGCCCCCAAAGTCTGTCCTGTCATCCCACTCACACTGTGTTGCTAAGACTGAGAGCATAACAGATCCTACACAGTTCACTCCACTATAGCCCAACCAGTTAAGCACTAATAATAAAGTTTCAAGTGGTCTTAGGAAGAGAAAGATAGAAGAATCTTGCCTGCTGTCCCAGTGGAATCACATAGGTTGCAACCCTGAGCCCAGGGACAGACTAGGATCCTGGAAATGCTCAGATCTGCAAGGAGGGAAGGAGGAGCAGGCTTGGTTTCCAACTTCCCTGCCATCTCCATTTCCCATCCCACTTCAACAGGTGATGGTAAGCAAGTTGGTAAAGCTTTCTAGGCTTCATTTGGGTGACCTACCAATTACCTAGGCTCTCAGTTTAAAAAAAAAAAAAATGAAAAGGTGGGGGTGGAGAGAATGGGACCAAAGAGCCTTTGGTCTGATTTCAGAAATTTCAATTTAATTGAGCTGAGATTGTGTCCAGAGAGTTTGGTAACTTGAAAACTGCCCCGGTTGATTGTAACATTTTCAGCTTCATTACAAACTAAATCCTTGTCACTCAACACATGATCTGAGGACCAGCAGCCCCAGGTATCTTAGAAATGCAGCATCCCAGGCCCCACTCTGGACCCACTGACCATCTGCATTTTTGACAGTATCCTCAGTGACTCTTGTACACGTGGACGTCACAAAAGCGCTGCTCTAGGTGAAGCGATTCAGCCTTTGTTCAGTTGCAAAGATAGAGATAGTGCTCTCGGCCTGGAGGGTCTTGGGCTGGGGGGCGGGAGGGGCGGGGGGTGTGGAGGCAAGACAGGAAGGAGAGAAGAGAGGATAACTGAGCGTGCAGCCCCTACGAGGGCTGTGGGAGCCCCCTCACAGCTGGCAGGCACAGGCTGAGTGGCCATACTTCCACCCCTCCCCTCCACGCTCTTCACCAGCCCTTGCTCTGGGCTTCTGAGCAACCAAATAATTGCTCCCAGCACTCCGCAATTCACCAGAAACTTTCGGAATCCCCCCAGGCCTGTCTCTGCCTCTGTCCCTTTTATGATCTGGCTCTGTTGTAGCTTGGGGGAATATCTTGCTAATATACATTCATTCATTATTTAAAGGTTGCCACTGTTCTTTCAGGGAGGTTAAGCATGATTAAAAGACAGGATTTTTTTTTTCCACAGGGCACAGCAGCAAAGCTAGGACTCCCGCATTTTTAAGCTGTTTTGGCCGAGCCTTGTTGCATAATTTAAAGTCTGGGACTCATTTAGATTTAATTAGCCAAAGGAGCAGCAGCTGCAGGTTCATTAGTTGGTATTTATTAAGCACCCTCGGAAGGCTAGGTCTGCTGCTCCGTAAGAGCTTCGGACTTGCAAATTTCCTATACTTTAAGAAAGAGGGGATCATAGAGAGGGTTAGGAGTCAAGCATTTTGGTGGCATCAAAGCGCCTGGGGTCAGGAGATAAATCCCCCAAACACCTCTGCCAAGAGTCAGTGATTTAGGGACTCAAGGTGACAATGTGATAACAGGGTGCCGGCTCAGCTCTACAAATGAGAGGTATTAGTAAGAGAAAGGCAGAGAATGTAGGGGTCAGAGACCTGACTTTAAGAACCGGGAGAAGCTAAGCAATCAGAACTCAGCTCCAGGATCTCCAGGGCCCAATGCAGAAGGACAGTGAGGGTCCCTTGTTCAAGAACCACTGAGGATTTCAAGGTGGGGACAGAGGATCCTGGAACCAACTGTGGGGTCTGGCTAAGTGCAGGCCATCCCCCCACTTAGCATAGAGCCCGGGGCAGTGCTGTGGTGGTCCACCCATGAGGCTGGCCGAGTGAGTGTGGGAGACCTTCTGGGGTAGGGGGCTTTTGTGGATCCTCTGAAATCCCCCTCTGGTCCCTGACACCCCATCAGCCAGAGGAAGGGGAACAGGTGCTATGCATTTTGAAAGGGGGTAGGGACCACGGGAGCAGGCCCAACTGCTGAGGATGCTGGGCCTGGTGGTCTAGGGGGAGGAAATGTCCCCGCGCAGGCAATGTCCGGGGGCGGGGGTGGGGCTCATACACCCACCAGCTCTGGAAGCAGAGTCTGGCTGAGTGGGAGACACCTCTTGGTGTGCAGGTCACGCCCTGGGCTTGCAGCTGCTAGGGCTAACACAAGCACTGAGTTCCCCAGTTCTTGGCATTTCTTCTCCCTCCTGGCTTCCTCCCCAGCCCCATTCAGCAGCTAGCTTTTCTCTGGGCTAGAAAATCCCCAAATAAGAGAATAAAGCTACACTTTTTACCCTCATGAGCCTCATTTGTATCAAATGACACAGTCACTTTCCCTCAAACTTTGCATCAAAGGAGCCTTTGTAGGGTCCTGGGGCAGAAAGCAGGTCTTGGAAGAGAGCCACTGGAAAGCCAGGCAGAAAGTGCTGAGCAAGGCAACCCTTGGTTGAGAAGGTGAGGGTCAGCGGGAGAGAGGTGGGGGGGTGTCCTTGGGAGCTTCCCCCACCCCTAGGTAGGGCATATGCCAGACATTCTGTACCTTGGAGCCACTCTCCTCCCAGCTGGAGCGGCTCATTGTGTGCTGCAGAGACCACCCTCCTGCCGGGCCTTCAGTCAATGCTTGAGGGCCAAGTGAATGAACAAGTCCATGAACAGAAGGATGCAGTAGGCAGCCTGAGAGAAGACGCTGAGCTCAAGCCTTCCGTGGAGATGTCCTGGAGAGGAGGGAAGGGCTCATGCCCTGACCCAGTAGCTACTGTATATTTTGCCCTGTCCAACACACTTCATGTCAACTCATCTCATCCTATAGCCCCCCCATGAGGCAGTACTATACCATCCTCACCCTGCCAATGAGAATGAGACTCAGACGGGTTCAGGAGTGGCCTGAACTTCCTGAGCTGCAAGCCTGGCAGGGACCAAGTATAGCACAGAGCTGAAAGTTGCTTTAAAGAATGTTGAGAAATCTATCTCAGCTGTTTGGATGTCAATGAGATTCAGAGCTGCTTTGATAATAAATGTGAAGAGTGATGTTACTGTATTTCAAATGCTGTTGTGAGGTCCCCTGTGTCTCTCTATATTGCGCACACCTAGGGGTAGAGGCTTCAAAGGTACTCGACTGAAAAATCTGCCCTTTTATTCCGCCCATTCTCTCCCTTCCTCCCACTAAAGGTTGTGGAGGGAAATATCTCTGAGAGGGGACGAGCATGTCAGTCCCCACTCACTGGCTCCGGTGGGGCAGGTGAAAGAGGGGAGCTGGCCAGCTGGAGCTAACAAGAAAGGAAGAATCAGTGCAAAAGAGGCAGCCCCCCCGACTCCCACCCTCCTGTCCATTTTCACCCTGTGTCTAGTTCAAGGGCAGCCAGGAATCCAGTCTTTTAAAGTGATACCTGCTGATTTTTAACGGTTGACTTTATCTTTTAGGCACTCTGTGGACCTAACAAAAGACTGCAGGCCCACAAACTCACAACCTTTGAACTTGAGATGTGATTTCCCTTATGATACAGTCTTCTGTTTCACTCAGAGATGTGCTGGGGGAATTCTTTAAACAGAAAATACTCCTAGTTACAAAAATAGAATGTGATTCACTCTAGCCCTGCATTAAGCAGAGAAGCCGCAGTAAAGGATGTTTCTTCCCTTCACAAATTGCCTCACCTTGAGGTGTTTCAAAAGACAGATCTCTTTGTGCATTTCAAATCAAGTTAGAATGGGAAAAATCTAATTTTCATACAACTTGAAGGAAAATGGGAATTTGACTCAAGCCTGGATCAGGATTAAAGAAAGGGCAAGGCAGGGGCCTGGGGTGGAGAAATGAGGCAAGAAAGTGCATTGCAGACAGAGGGCAAAGCTGGGTGCCCTCACTTAGGGATGTGGAGAGAGGCTGGCAACAGCCCTGTGATATTGGTGAGACAGAGAGATGGAGCCAGGGGACCGGATCCAGAGAGGGAAAGAGGATGAGGGCACATCATCAGTTGCCATGGCAACAAGGGAATAAGGAAAGGGGAGGGGAGAAAAGGAGGGAGGGGGAATCTCAGAGAAGAGCTATATTGTGCCGCTACAGCCAGGTCTCTCCCCTCCATCCAGGCACCTGTCTATAACTCCTGGGCCCTCTACCACCTTCCCCACCTGACTCCACTCAACCTTGGCATGGATAAAATACTATGAAATGAAAATGCTATGAACTGATGTCAAAGACATTCAGATCCTATATATGTAACTATAGGATATGTCACTACTTACTTCGCATCAGTTTCTAAAAGACCTCTTTTTAAAAATTTTTTATTATTTTTTATTTTACTTTACAATACTGTATTGGTTTTGCCATACATCGACATGAATCCGCCATGGGTGTACACGTTCCCAATCCTGAACCCCCCTCCCACCTCCCTCCCCACCTCTTTTTAAATTTTTTTTTTAATATTTATTTGGCTGCACTAGGTCTTAGTTGCAACATGAGGTATCTTTAGTTGTGGCATGAGAACTCTTAATTGCAGCATGTGGGATCTAATTCCCTTATCAGGGATTGAACCCAGGCCCCCTACATTGGGAGAATGGAGTCTGAGCCACTGGACTAACAGAGAAGTTCCTCCAAAAGGAGCTTATTTTCTCCACTGTCCTGCTATGAAAGCCTGTAATTCAACTATCAGGGCTAAAATTCTTGGACTAAGGATTTGTTCACGTTCAGTTACAAACCCTCCTTAAGAACAGTAATATCTTGGATATTAACTTTTAGAATCTCATAAATTAATTTATCACATGTAGGAGGAGTCTTGGCTTCAACCTACACCTTGGCTTCAGTTTACTACTAGGATTCAGGCATATCTAAACATGTATGATAAGTTAACAGGCTAGATCCCAGACAGATCAGTTTATAGCATGATTCCAGTGACATCTGCCATGTGTACCCAGTGTTCATTCCCCATTGATTTTCTTTTGGGGAGCTCACTGTTCATCAGTCTTTGTAAATTTCCAGTAGGCTGGCTTCCAATTGAGGATGGGCCCCAGACCCAGACCTGGCCAATCAGAGCATTCCATCTTTTGGCCAAATGGTAGGTTCTGGTGTGGACACATGACCCAAGCCTGACCAATGAGTCTCAGACTTAGGACTTTTACTGGAACTCCTGGGAAAGATAAACTCTCCTTTGGGTACTAATTAGGCAGAATAAATGTCCAGAGCGATTGGTGGCTGTCTTGTTCCATTTGGGAAAGCCTGACCTGAGCATACAGCTTACATGGAGAAAAGCAGAGCCAAGAAGGGATGAGAAGACTCAGGGAAAGAGAGGGAGGGAGAAGGAGAGAGAGTGAGACCTTGTTGGCATGATTTGAGCTCCTGGATCCACCTGAAATAAGAGACCTCCTTAAGATTTTCAGTTGCTATTCACTTTTATTTAAATTGGGTTTTTGTCACTTGGAACCAAGAGTTCTGAAGCATGCAAGGGCTTTCCCATTTGGCTAAGGCAAAGAGAATTACATGAGCTCAGCGATAGCTAGTGGAGGAAACTTGGCATCTGTTTCCAGCCTGTCCTATAGAGAAAGCCAAGCAGACGAACCTAACAAGGGAGTCTCACAGACACGGGGAGAAGTGGCACTCTTAGAGGGCACACACGAGAACTCACATGTGGGAAGGGAGTCATTACTCCACTTCTGGAGGGAAAACAGCCCTGCTCTGGCACTGTGAGGGACTGAGGTATTGATGTCTCTGCCAATGGAAATGGTGGCAGGGCATCGCTGAGAGGGGATGCCCAGTGGGAAACCATAGACAAGCATAGTCTGTACAATCACAAAGGCTCCATGATAAGACCATGAGCAGTCTGGAAGCAACCCAAGTGTCCATCAACTGATGTGTCGATAATCACCATGTGGGACAGCCATACCATGGAATATTATTTGGCACTAAAAAAGGATAAAGCATTGATCCATGCTACCACATAGTTGAACCTTGAAAACATCATGCTAAGTGAAAGAAGCCAAACATAAAAGACTACAAATGTTATAACCCATTTGCATAAAATGTCCAGAATGTGCAAATCTCTAGAGAGACAGAGGAGACTAGTAGTTGCTTAGGGCCAGGGGAACAGAGGGACTGGGAGACGAGAGCTATGGTGCACAGTATCCTTTAGGGTGATGAAATGTTCTAAAATTAACTGTGGTAATTGTTGCAAAACCTGAAATGCTAAAAGTCGTCTAATTGCACACTTTAAATGGGAAATTGTACAGTATATGAATTATATCTCAATAAAGTTCTTACCCTCCAAAATGGCTCTTAAGTGCTGAGTCTGTGTGTTGGGGGGATAAAGGTGAAAGGTTAGCCTCCAGGAGACTCCAGGTGACCCAGGGCACTTGATGAAGCTGCTGCAACTTTGGGAGGGACTCTGCCCTTAGATCTGACAAGAGAGACCTCGCTCTGGGCCAGCACTGTAAGAGGGCTCCCTGCTGACTCTTACCTGGTCTCACCCCTCCCCACAGGGTAGAAAGTCTGTAGGGCCAAGTGGAGGTGCCCACCACACTCCACCTCCCAAGAACATACCATAGGCATACAGGACCCAGGAACTCCTTGCCCAAAAGGTCCCAAACCTGTTTCTCGAGCCTGCAGTCTTCTTCCCCAGGTTCATCCTCCACAGGGTAGACTGCATTGGGGGGTGGCACATACAAGAGATGTGACCAGAACTTGGATATGCAAGCTGGCTGCCCACACCAGGCCCCTCGAAGAATGAGGCAGAGCTGGGAGGTTAGGGATAAAGGGATAGGCCATGGGCCGTGAGTGCAGGGCCGGGGCAGGAGGCTGTCTGGGGCCCGCTCTCCCCACAATCACCAAGTATTCCAGCAAGTGATCAGAGAAATATGAGCATTCTCAATTCAAACTTGACCTTGCAGGTCATTGTGAAGATATATTTTTCAAGACAGAAAGCTGGAACATTTAACAGTTTGTTAGCCTGCTTTATAGCTGTAAGATACGTAAACACATGGCTTGTGGACCTCCATTTGACTTCATGCTCTGGATCCCCGCAAACACAAGAGATCTGAACCTTAGAGATGCTCCACTTGAGAGAAATCTATTACAGCTCTTCTTTCTACAGAATCCTGCTAAGGGATTTCCCAGGCTGTGTTTATGGATTTAGGAAACAGTTCATGGATTCTTTGCTCCAGGCTTGAACCTTGAAAACATCATGCTAAGTGAAAGAAGCCAAACATAAAAGACTACAAATGTTATAACCCATTTGCATAAAATGTCCAGAATGTGCAAATCTCTAGAGAGACAGAGGAGACTAGTAGTTGCTTAGGGCCAGGGGAACAGAGGGACTGGGAGACGAGAGCTATGGTGCACAGTATCCTTTAGGGTGATGAAATGTTCTAAAATTAACTGTGGTAATTGTTGCAAAACCTGAAATGCTAAAAGTCGTCTAATTGCACACTTTAAATGGGAAATTGTACAGTATATGAATTATATCTCAATAAAGTTCTTACCCTCCAAAATGGCTCTTAAGTGCTGAGTCTGTGTGTTGGGGGGATAAAGGTGAAAGGTTAGCCTCCAGGAGACTCCAGGTGACCCAGGGCACTTGATGAAGCTGCTGCGACTTTGGGAGGGACTCTGCCCTTAGATCTGACAAGAGAGACCTCGCTCTGGGCCAGCACTGTAAGAGGGCTCCCTGCTGACTCTTACCTGGTCTCACCCCTCCCCACAGGGTAGAAAGTCTGTAGGGCCAAGTGGAGGTGCCCACCACACTCCACCTCCCAAGAACATACCATAGGCATACAGGACCCAGGAACTCCTTGCCCAAAAGGTCCCAAACCTGTTTCTCGAGCCTGCAGTCCTCTTCCCCAGGTTCATCCTCCACAGGGTAGACTGCATTGGGGGGTGGCACATACAAGAGATGTGACCAGAACTTGGATATGCAAGCTGGCTGCCCACACCAGGCCCCTTGAAGAATGAGGCAGAGCTGGGAGGTGAGGGATAAAGGGATAGGCCATGGGCCGTGAGTGCAGGGCCTGGGCAGGAGGCTGTCTGGGGCCCGCTCTCCCCACAATCACCAAGTATTCCAGCAAGTGATCAGAGAAATATGAGCATTCTCAATTCAAACTTGACCTTGCAGGTCATTGTGAAGATGTATTTTTCAAGACAGAAAGCTGGAACATTTAACAGTTTGTTAGCCTGCTTTATAGCTGTAAGATAGGTAAACACATGGCTTGTGGACCTCCATTTGACTTCATGCTCTGGATCCCCGCAAACACAAGAGATCTGAACCTTAGAGATGCTCCACTTGAGAGAAATCTATTAGAGCTCTTCTTTCTACAGAATCCTGCTAAGGGATTTCCCAGGCTGTGTTTATGGATTTAGGAAACAGTTCATGGATTCTTTGCTCCAGGCTATAGAGAAAGCTGATACACAGCTGCCCACAACCTGAAGTTTAATTTCTGTCAACGGCTTCTCAGCTGAGCCCACAGCTTAGGCACATAGTGAGGTGCAGGCTGGAGACTCAGTGGTTCTCAGAGCCCTAAGGAGTCGGTGCCTGTCGCTCCCTTGTCTTTCAGTTTCGTTGTTGCTTTTAAGGTATCATGTAGTAAGAGTCCCACTGGCAAAGAATCCTAGCAGAAGCTCATGGGAAACGTCTGAGAGCAGGACTGAGGCAGGCCAGGGAGTACCCAGACATCCTTCCTCTCCGTCTTCCTGTCGGCCAAAAACTCAGGAATCGCATGCTGGTGCCCTTGCAAGAGAGACCTTCAAGACACACGGTCTCTGTCCTCCAAGAACTTATCATCTGGCTGCAAAAGAACACTGATGCGGATCATTAAAACATAACGATCCCTGGTGGTCCGGTGGTTAAGAATCACCTTCCAGTGTAGGGGACCCTGAGCCCATCCCTGGCCAGGGAACTAAGATCTCACATGATGGGACAATGAAGTCCAAGCCTCAACTAAAGAGCCTGTTTGCTCTAGAGCCCATGTGCTACAACTAAAGAGAAGCCCGCACACCCAACACAGCCAAACAAATAAAGACAAATATTAAGAAAAGAAAGAAAAGAGGCTCAACATTTTAAAAAAAGACACAGTATAAAACCCCTGCGATATAACAGAGTGTGACGTAAAGCATCTTCAAGACTAGAGATGATCTCATCCAGAGTTTCTCCTAGGCATGGCTGCCCCTTTGGACAACATTACCCTTTGCTTGGGCTTCCCTGATAGTTCAGTTGGTAAAGAATCCACCTGCAATGCAGGAGACCTGGGTTCAGTCCCTGGGTTGGGAAGATCCCCTGGAGAAGGGAAGAGTACCCACTTCAGTATTCTAGCCTGGAGAATTCTGTGGACTGTATAGTCCATGGGGTCACAAAGAGCTGGACACTGAGTGACTCTCACTACCACTGCCCTTTGCTTGGAAAGAGGAGGAGCTGTCCTGTGCATTGCAGGATGTTAACAGCATCCCTGCCCTCTAACGCACTAGATGCCAGTAACAGGCTCCCTGCCCCAGCTGTAAGAACAAGAAGTATCTCCAGACACTGCCAAATGTCCCATGGGGGTGAAAATGCCCCCAGCTGAGAACTGTTGCTCTAGTATAAACACCTCCCCATCATTTCCAGTATAATTAATGTTTATAGACAGATAATTACAGGAAGCCAGGTGAGGAGGTCAGTTTTCATTGCGATCCCAATGAAAAGGCAATGCCAAAGAATGTTCAAAGTGAAAATGAAAGTTGCTCCTTGCAACCCCATGGACTATACAGTTCATGGAATTCTCCAGGCCAGAATACTGGAGTGGGTAGCCTTTCCCTTCTCCAGGGGATCTTCCCAACCCAGGGATCAAACCCAAGTCTCCCGCACTGCAGGTGGCTTCTTTACCAGCTGAGCCACCAGGGGAGAATGTTCAAACTATCACACAATTGCACTCATTTTACATGCTGGCAAGGTAATGCTCAAAATCCTCCAAGACAGGCTTCAACAGTACATGAACCGAGAACTTCCAGATGTTCAAGCTGACTTTAGTAAAGGCAGAGGAACCAGAGATCAAATTGCCAACATCCGCTGGATCATAGAAAAAGCAAGGGAATTCCAGAAAAACATCTACTTATGTGTCATTGACTATGCCAAAGCCTTTGACTGTGTGGATCACAACAAACTGTGGAAAATTCTTAAAGAGATGGGAATACCAGACCACATTACCTTCCTTCTGAGAAACCTGTATGCAGGTCAAGAAGCAACAGTTAGAGCTGGACATCAAACAACAGATGGGTTCCAAATTGGGAAAGGAATACGTCCAGACTGTATATTGTCACCTTGCATATTTAACTTATATGGAGAGTACATCATGAGAAATGCCAGGCTGGATGAAGCTCAAGGTGGAATCAAGACTGCCAGGAGAAATAAATAACCTCAGATATGCAGATGGCACCACCTTAATGGCAGAAAGTGAAGAGGAACTAAAGAGCCTCTTGATGAAGGTGAAAGAAGAGTGAAAAAGTTGGCTTAAAACTTAACATTCAAAAAACTAAGATCATGGCATCCAGTCCCATCACGTCATGGCAAATAGTTGGGAAACAATTGAAACTGTGACAGATTTTATTTTCTTGTGCTCCAAAATCACTGTGGATGGTGAGTGCAGCCAAAAAATCACTTGCTCCTTGGAAGAAAAGCTATGACAAACAGAGAGTGTACCAAAAGCAGAGACATCACTTTGCTGAAAGGTCCATCTAGTCAAAGCTATGGTTTTTCCAGTAATTATGTATGGATGTGAGAGCTGGACCATAATGAAGGCTGAGCACTGAAGAATTGATGCTTTTGAACTGGTGCTGGAGAAGACTCTTTGAGAGTCCCTTGGACAGTACAGAGACCAAACCAATCAACCCTAAATGAAATTAACCTTGAATAATCATTGGAAGGACTGATGCTGGAGCTGAAGCTCCAATACTTTGGCCACCTGATGAGAAAAGCAGACTCATCGGAAAAAAACTTGACACTGGGAAAGATTGAAGGTAGGAGGAGAAGGGGATGACAGATGATGAGATGGTTGGATGGCATCACTGATTCAATGGACATGAGTTTGAGCAAACTCTGGGAGACTGTGAAGGACAGGAAAGCCTGGCATGCTGCCGTCCATGGGGTCACAAAGAGTCAGACATGACTGAGCGACTGAACAACAGCAGATGAAGGGGAGATGATTGTGGGTGGGAAGAGCTGGTTCTTGAAGAAAGTGGCACCAGAACTGGGCCTCAAAGGCTGAGTAGGAGCTGATGAATCTGGCTGGGAGAATGCCCTGCAAGATGGGGGAGGGTGTGCTCAGAACAAGCAGCATGACCAACGTGGTTATGAGGCTGTGCAATGTCAAAAAGTGCCCAGCCGAGGGGACAGGCAGGGACTGAAACACAGCTTCCCCTCTCCTGGCCAAGCCATGCCTCTTGGCACTGGGCTGTTTCACTCTGGAGGAGACACTGCTGTTCGTACAAAGGTGTCTTTTGCGCTCCCCACCTCATATGCTCATGGTGCTATATCTGCCCAAAGAAGGCCATTTCCTAGTGACAAAGGCACCAAGGGCCAGCCAGGAATGAGCATGCCCTGGGATGGAGAGGAGAGAGCCAGCCCTCCATCAGGGTTTGATGGGGACTGCAGCATCTCGAGCCTCTTGCTGGCCCCGCTAAGCTCCTCTCTGCTCTGACTGGTCTGTAGGGACGCCTTCACTCCTCGCGCAGAAGCCCTTCATGCAAGAACGAGAAGGAAGGTCTTTCAAGAGTTCAAGGTAGGTTGAACCAAAAGGAGAAGGAAAGCTCTAAGAACAGTCTGGATCTGAGACACACAGCAGCCAGTATGCCTGGACTGCTTCTGTTACTGTTGCTTCTGTCCCTTCCTCAGAAAGACCCTACAGAGAGGTGGTCACCCCTCAGGGATGTCTCCTATGCCCAGAGCATCT
>SJYC01093962.1:0-10416 GCA_006408675.1 Madoqua kirkii | reverse complement strand
ATATATATATACCCACGCCAGGGAATATAGAAAATAAAGAAGTCACCAATAATTTCACTGCCCTAACCAAAATATTGATTTTGTCCTATTTATTGGTAGTCTGTTTTTTTCTTATGATATTTTTATGTAGTTATAGTTACAAGGTATATGTATATTCTGCATATTCTGAAATTTGCAGTTAATCATCATAAGCTCTTTTTGGATGCAGCTGTATGGCTTTCATAGTCAGCATTCTAAGTAGATGCATGATATATTAATATCATTGAGTAGGTCTGTCATTTCCCTTTTGCTGGACATTCAAGTCGCTTTTTATTTTTCCATTTTATAAATAACATTATGATGAATACTTATACCTCAAAAGCTTTTGATATTTTAAATTATTTTCTTAGAACAGAGCCACAGGAGTCAGGTTACTGGGTCAAAAAGGATATACATTTTTAAAAAGTAAAATGCATTGCAAAAATATTGTTTAATCAGTGATGACAATCTAAAGAAAACAGGGTTTAAGAAGACTCAGGGGAGCCCGGCAGAGGTCTAAGTGTCTGACTCACCTTCCTTGGCAGTGAGAAAACTCACAAGACTATGGTTTCTCCAGCCAGTTTCCTGACCCAAAGCACTACTCATTACAGACATTTTCTATCCTGCTTTTGCAACAATTTGACTCTGGGGAAAGAAAAAGAGAATTTCCCAGGGCTAAAGATTAATGCTTACAAGGTTAAAACTTATAAATGATTTTTTACTGATTTTTAAACACTGATAAAGGAAAGTAGTTTGTTTATTTTAGGACCTGAAATTGGATATGCAAGAAGAGGGAGTATCTAAAGGCAGAAATGATGCTCTGACCAGCTGACAATCTTACAGAACATGGGCATCTCTTCACTACTTGAAAGGGCTTTATGTTCATATGATTTACTCTTTGGCATTGGGCAGAATAGAAGGATCAGATTATCCTGTATGAAAAAGCATTTATTTGGAAATATGTAATACATGTGATCCTTAATTTATGATCAGGTTCTATTCCAAAAGTTCCTTTACAAGTCAGTTAATTAGAACTCAGAAAACATTTTCCCTTAGAAGAAATATTGTGAGTGGTGGTATGGTTTCCAAACTGGTGCATAAAAGCCCATTTAATCTGTCATAGATTTCTAGTATAGCCTTGGTTTCAAATCTAGCTTAGCTAGAATCTATTTGTTTGATCTTGGGGTACTCATGTTACTTAAATTTCTAGTCTGTAGTTGAGGAAAGGGTTTTGTGAGGATTACCTGAGATAATATATATATAAATGTTTTATGAACTGTGCAATGCTGTATGAAAGTAGTAGATATATTGTTTTTGTCCACTAGATAAATAATTATTAAAAGACAGGACAATGGTATTAACACTTGGCCTTCAAACTGGGGAATGTAAACCCCAAGACCTGTGCAGGTGATCAATTGGGGGTGTAGCAGGCATATATTAGAATTCCTATGTATATACTTCTTCTCCTACTTTTATTTTTGTAAGTACACATCACAGTAGAATATTTATATTGATATTTTTATCTATATATAAGTGATGAGTATTGTAACCGTGATTGTAAGGGACTTGATTGTAATTGTAATCAGTTGCTCCATCATGTCCAACTCTTTGACACTGTGGACGGTAGCCTGCCAGTCTTCTCTGTCCATGGGATTATCCTGGCAAGAATACTGGAGTGGGTTGCTGCTTCCTACACTAGGGGGACCTTCCTGAACCACGGATGGAACTCCATGCGGATCCTGCATTGGCAGGTGGACTCTCTACCACCAAGCAATCTGGGAAGCCAATGATGTATATGCTCATGATTGAAAACAATTTATTATTTATCTAAAGCAGTTTGAAACCCACTAGTCTATTCAATCTGTGGAGGGTTGAGTTCCATTCTTTTTTTTTTTTTTTTTTTTCCCATTTGTATTTCTTTTTAACCAAAACTCTTGGAATTCTCTAAATCTTTTTTGTGATATGGAAAAAACCCTAAACCACAATATAAGATGCCTTTCAAAAAAGAGAGAGAGAAAGAAGGAAGAAAGAAAAGGTTCACCCTATTCTTGCCTCTACTGTGGGGTCAGGTCAACTGGTGGCTGTATTTGGGGGCAGCAGATTGGTTCCAGTTCCTTCTGCTGTGGCTTCCAAGCTTGGGCTCTGGCAAAGTGCCTTGAACCTTTGGCATCTGACAATGTCTTTGCTGGGGTTTCCCAGGTGGCAAAGTGGTAAAGAATCTACCTGCCAATGCAGAAGACTCAAGTTCGATCTCTGGGTCAGGAAGAATCCTGGAGAAGGAAATGATAACCTACTCTAGTATTCTTGCCTGGGAAATCCAAAGGACAGAGGACCCTGATGTGCTGCAGTTCATGGGGGGTCGCAAAAGAGCCAGACATGACTTAGCGACTAAACAGCAACAAGTTTATTCATATCTTTATGCTGTGGAACATAGGATATATGGAAGATGATGCCAGTTAAATCAATGAAGTGATAATCTTGATTTATAATGTTATTTCTATGAAAATGTACCTTATGTAGTTCCAGCTTAGACAAAATAGTGTCTTCTTGTTTCTTATTTCCTGTGGGTAGAATATTGGTATTCCTAGCCAGGCAATGTGTATGTGTATGTGTGTGTATGTCTGTTTGTGGGGAGAGAGAGAGAGAGAGAGAGATGATTTGGAAAGAGAAGTTTGTAGGATATCAATGCCTATCTATGTTGGCATGAAAAGTGACTGGATCTGTCATTTGCTTTTTTTTTTTTTTTAAAGTTAGAGTTGGGAGGGACATTGGATGCTTTCCCCCCTAGGTTTAAGCCTTGACAAGTTAAATCCTTCTATGGATGATTCCTAGAGTCTTAAGGATGAGAGTAGAAGAAAGGGATTGTAGCAGCTGTTTCTTGGTAGTTAATAATTTTAGACTACTGAATTAGGGAAAGCATACAATTAAAAATTCTGTTAATCAAAGCAGTATGTCAAAGGGCCTCATTGTTATTTCATGTAAGTCAACTTTCTGGGCTGGGACCCAGAATGGCTAAGTGGGTGTTGAGATACTTACTGGATAGATTTAATGCTACAAAATTAATGCAACAAAGGAGATTTCTGCCAGGTATTTCCAGAATAAAAAGCCAATGAAATCCTTTTAGCTTTTTTCACACGCATCCATTTTAGCAGTGGGCATTTAACATTTTATGTGAAAAGGTAAACCATGCCTTGAGAGTCAAAAGAGAATGGATGTCTGTCTAGTGGTGAGAGTTCCATGATATGGAAAACCCATCAGAGAAACAGGAGAATGGAAGTGAATTATAACACTGTCCACATAATTGAGCAAGGCTAAATAAGTTTTGAAAGCAGTGGCCCATTCAATTATTTCTTTTATTTTTCATACTTTTCTCGACTCTGCAAAATAATAAGAAAGAAAAGAAAAATCTGCTGAATGCCTAGTCATAGTTTATTGGAGCAAGAAAATAAGCCATTCTGAACCATTCTCTGATTTGCTGTGAGTGGCAGAACCGTTCACCGTGGTGAATCATAGCAGGGAGAACCATTTGGAGTGATTATTTTCTGATGTTAAATTGCAAATGGCACATGTGGAATCAGCAAAGGTATGAATTTTTTTTTTTAATCTTAAAAAATTTCTGTTATTGAAAATGTGTATTTGTATGACCAGTTTATGACTTCATTTCCAATAGCCAAGCTAAGCCTAAAGTATATGTCTCTTTGTTTTTACGTTTGACTAATTGGAAGCTTTCCTGGTTAATATTTCTATGTCAAAAATAGTATATTGTCCTAGAAGCTGCGTGATGGGAATAATGGTGGGAAAAATATATATATAAACATTTGGCTCAGCCGAATGGATGAAGGAAAACATTTCCTGCCTTTTACTTCAGCAGGAACCTGTTGGCTCTTAAACAAATAAAATGAGGGATTAGCCCTACCTGGGTGAAATGTTAATAACATGCAAATGGTTTATCATCAGTATAATAATAGGCACTATTCACTGCTAATCCTGCCAGAATCCCTGATGGTAAGGACAATATACCTGACGTTTAACGTGAAATATCATCTGCCTTCAGTAATCTGGTGCCTTGTTTTGGTTGAAAAGTTTCAGATTGCCTAGCCCTTTAAGGCAAATCTCTGGTATTCAAATTGATGAAGTAAAAAGGTATTTTATGCTCCAGAGTCTGCTTTGTAAGGGCACTTAATTTTAAGAGGGCAGAGTGGAATGCTTCTATTTAAACTCTGGGGGAACTGGAGGGAGGGTGGCCACATTCCATGAAGTTCCACTTCAGCCCCTGTTTTTCCTTCCTAAGGGGAGACATCAAGCTCCTAGCTGGGACTGGGGTTCCAGGGTTGGCTTCCATTTTTAGTGGCCTTGAAAACTGTTCTCAACAAGAAAACAGACTGGTTCCGAAGGGGAAGGAAAATAAAGTTTTCGGAAGGGAAACCTCTGGCATCCTAACTGTACACGGAGGGCACTCAATCTGCTGTGAGTGACTGCATACACATTTAAGATAGCACTTCAAGCATTTCAGGCTGGAGAGACATAGTGGTTGAGGTAACTGCACAGTTGTGGGGGACATATTCTTAGTACCATGCACACCATTTTCTGTAGGTGGACATGTTTTAGCCCCTGTACTAATTATTGCTAATTAATACTATTATATTAATTATTGTAACAGCATTTCCCCTACATTTAGCAGCTTAAACAACAAACAGCTGTTATTTCTTCTAGTTCCTGTGGGACACAGCAGGGTAGTTCTGACTTAGGGTCTCTCGGGAGGTTGTAGTCAGAAGTTGCCCTGGGCTGCAGTCATCCAAAGGCTGGGGAATGTCTGTTTGCAAGCTCATCATGGACACTGTGCAGGAGCCCTCAGGTCCTTGCCACTTGGTCCTCTTCTTGGGGTTGTTCCCCCCACTGCAGCTGGTTTTCCCCAGAGGGAGTGATGGAGGTGGCACACTCTGCCCATTGTGGCTGTGTCTCTGACTTAGACACTGTCCCCTTTCCTTATTCTGTTGGTTAGAAGCCAGTCCTGGAGTTTAGCCCGTATTCATCAAGAGGGGATTATCCAAGTGCATGAACGCCGGGGAGCAGGGATCACTGAGGCTACCTTAGATTCTGGCTACACCTGTCCCTTTCATGACACTAATTTTGTTCAGTTATCACGTGACTCAAGAGATTTTGAGGATCTACTTGAACTATTTTCATTATATAAGCTTTAACTCACCTTTGGTTCACCTCCAACAGTCATTTGAGGAGCCCTAGTCCAGTAGACCAGTGGAGGGTCTTATTGAAAATATCATCATCACTGCCACCATCCACTGACTGTGAGCCTCGAGTCAGCCTTGAGAGGAAATAAAATCATTCAGCTGAATTACATGAAATTAATGTGTTGGCTTCAGTCCAGTTCCCACTGGATATGTGTCCTTGTCATAGGAAAAAGTACTGGTAGCTTTAATTGACCATCTGAGGAAGGTGACAAGGAGAAAAGACATTTGTGAGCATGACATTCTCAATCTGGGACAGGGTCATTCCCCTGAAGGGAGTTTGAAGAATTTGTCATTTCACTAACACAAAAGAATTACACCTATAATCCTCATTTTCCCAATTGTAAAAGATACTTTCTTTGAGTAAGTCTAGTTAAAAGATTAAAAAAAGCAAAAACATATATGGTTTAGACCACTGATGTTCATGACTTACTCTTTCATTTGATTTCCTTTAAAAAAAAAACTCACTATTTTCAGAGGTCATTCAAACAGCACTGAAATGGGAAATGCCAACCAGCCAGGGTGAAGATGCTGGCTGTGTAGTTTAGAGAAGATAAGCAATGGATTGTTTCCATACAACGTGATCCAGCATGTTGAAGTCTATTCATGGAGCCTGGGATCAGATATCCTAGAAGAGGGGCCACATGAAGGGATTTGTGGTTTTGTGCTTCAGTGAGAATCTGGGGACCAGCTTCAGCTGGGAAAAGCTAGAAAAAAATGGTGCCCCAGAAACTTGGGTGACACTTTCTTAGGAAATAAAATTGGTCAGAAGCCAAAATAATTCATCATTTTTAGATTTCCTCCATGATCAGCAGCAGTCTTCCCTCTAATTTTGCTCCCATAATGTTCCCCAGGGTGTGATACATGGCAACAAGCTGGGCAGAGGCTTGACTTCATTCTCTAGTCAGAATTAGTGACACAGGCAAGAGAACAGGTAGGGAGGGGCAGTGAGCCTATCCAGGACTTCCTGGGAGCCTTGTTTTACCTTTTGACTTTGGAGTCTGCAGTGCAGTTAGTTTATGTTCTCACACCCTCATTTGGATCAAAAACTTCTTTCTTTTCAAACAAAGTGCAGACGAATTCTATGCGGTAGACCCTTACTTAGGGGTCTTGCCAGTGTTTTCGTTTGCACTCTATTTTCCACTGCTCATTTCCTTCTCTGCATTTCTAAAGTCCCTTGCTATGACACTAATATGATCATATTTTTATATGTGCTTTCTTCCCAGTTCTTCCCCCAAATACAAGATTGTGAAGTCCTTGAAGAAAAGATTGGATTTTAGTAGTTTATTTCTCTCTAGGCCTTAGAAGAATGCCTGGCCCCTATTTAGGTATGAATAATGATATTGGATGAATGAAGGAAGGAAGGGATGAAGGAGGGAATAGGCAGGCTGAGGCTTGTATTTCATCACTCAAGCTCTGAGTTATATTTCTGGGCTCTTAAAAGAAAACCTAGACATTGCAGAATTGGTCAGATGCATGTGTTACTGATATAAATGTTATAAAATCATCATATTTCTTCTGGTAAATTTATTTAGAAGTTAAAGTTCTGGCCACCTGCATTAGCAGCTCAGATGGAGAAGTTTAGATTGGCATTTAGATTAGCTGGCTCTGTTACTCAGTGACTTTGCATACTTGTTCAAGGGCACTGGAGTCAACCAATGTTTATTTTTGGATTCCCCATTGCTCTTGGGATCAGTGCAGTGGAGAATGGTCCCTCCCCCCATTACCTCCTTCACCTTGTTTGTTGTTCCTGGTCCAGGGAGCACTGTAGCCCAGCTTTGGCCTGGCAGGCTGCTACTTGGTGCCCTGTTATTTTTAGCATATGAACCACAGCAGCAGTTGGCAATTCTGAGTTGGCCCATAAAGGCTAATTTTTTGTGTGAGATCGAACCATGGGGATCTCCAGTTTTTATGTCTCTATATTACCTCATGATCCATAATATGTTTAAGACCTCAGTCTTTGATGTGCCAATGTGTTACCAGGAAACTTGTTTTAAGAGGCATCATCTGATTTAAGGCTCTCTATTTTAGGATGGGAGTCAAGAAATTAGGAAGAGAGGAGTTACAAAAAATAATGATTGAAGTCAAAATCCTGTCGGAATACCCAAAGAAAGACACTTTTGCTTGAATAACAGAAAGTTACTAGGGAACACTGAAGAGACCTGAAGTGTAATGAAGGCTGTATTGGTTAACATAGGCTGTAATGTTATGTGCCAGAGAAGGCGGTGGCACCCCACTCCAGTACTCTTGCTGGAAAATCCCATGGATGGAGGAGCCTGGTGGGCTGCAGTCCATGGGGTCGCTAAGAGTTGGACACGACTGAGCGACTTCACTTTCATTTTTCACTTTCATGCATTAGAGAAGGAAATGGCAACCCACTCCAGTATTCTTGCCTGGAGAATCCCAGGGATGGGGGAGCCTAGTGGGCTGCTGTCTGTGGGGTCACATAGAGTTGGACACGATTGAAATGACTTAGCAGCAGCAGCAGCAATGTTATGTGCTATAATAAACATATTTCAGCATGTGTTTATTTTTCTCTCATATAGTATTCAGGTGCTTGCCTCTATCAATGATATGGGGGAAATTTTTCTTCATCATTTGGAGGAAGAAGAGTAGTTCCTATTGGAGGAACTACCTCCAGCAGCTCCGGGCTACTGGAGACTTTGTCATCTTTACCTTGTAGCTTCCAATGTCCCCTCAGGGGTCAATATCCTCCCAAAAGATGGGGACACAGTATGGAGGATGATGTGTGGAAGTCTTTATGGATCAGGTCAGGAAGTGAAACTTTTCTGCTCAGCTTCTGTTGACTGTAGCCATGTGACTGGTTTCTACCTATCTGGGATAAAGGCTGGGACATGTAGCGTTATAGATAGAATTGTGACTTCCCAAATTCATATGTTGAACACCTAACCCTCAGTACCTCAGAATGTGACTGTATTTGGAGTCAGGGCCTTTAATGAGATTGAGATGAGTCTGTTATGGTGGGCCCTAATTCAGTCTGTTTGTGTCTTTATAAGAAAAGATTAGGACACACAAAGAGACAACAGAGATGTGCATACATGCAGAGGACAGGCCAAGTAAGGGCACAGCAAGAAAGTGGCTGTGTGCAAGCCGAGAAGAGAGGCCTCAGGGAAATCACACCTGTAGACACCTCCATCTTGGATGTCAAGCCTCCAGAACTGTAAGAAAATAAGTTTCTGTTGTTTAGGCTACTCAGTCTGAGTTATTTGGTTGTAGTAGGCCTAGCAAGCTAATACATATTAGTTTAGTCCAGGAGCACAGAAAAAAGTAGACACTGTCTTGGTGGTTAACTAGCAATCTCTGTCACAATGTGGAAGGTACCATTTACTCATTTGTCCATTAGTTTGTTTATTTACTCATTGATTCAGTCAATATTTATTGACTGCTCTTCTAGGCGCATGGATTAAAGTGGATAAAATAGATAAAAATTTCTGCTTTATGATAGCTAAGGTTTTGTTGGATATTAAAGAACCCAATTACTTCCTATTAACAAATGAATGGGTAAAGAATATATAGCACATATATGAGTGTGTGTGTTTAGTCGCTCAGTTGTGTCCAGTTGTTTGCAACCCATTTTGACTGTAGCCCACCAGGCTCCTCTGCTCATGGGAAATTTCAGGCAAGAATACTGGAGTGAGTTGCCATTTCCTTATCCAGGAGATCTTCCTGACCCAAGCATTGAACCTGTGTCTCCTGCATTGTAGGCAGATTCTTCATCCATTGAGCCGTTTAGAAAGCCCCTATGTGGTATATCTGTATACAGTTAAATATTATTCAACTATAACAAATAAGGAAATCCTGCCATTTGGGGAAATATGAATGGATCTTGAGGGTGTTATACTAAATGAGATAAATCAGGCAGAGGAAATAAATACTGTATGATATCATTTATTTGTGGAATCTAAAAAAAAAACTGAACTCATAGAAGCAGAATAGACTGATAACAATCAGGGGCAGGGAGATATGAGAATTGGAGAGATACTGGCCAAAGGGTACAAACTTGCACTTAGAAGATATGTAAGTTCTGGAGATCTAATGCACAGCAGTGATTATAGTCAAATAATGCTGCACTACGCACTTCAGCTGTCCTGCTTCCCTGGTGGCTCAGAGGGTAAAGCGTCTGCCTGCAGTGCGGAGACCCGGGCTCAATCCCTATGTCAGGAAGATCCCCTGGACAAGGAAATGGCAGTGTACTCCAGTACTCTTGCCTGGAAAATTCCATGGACAGAGGAGCCTGGTAGGATATAGTCCGTGGGGTCACGAAGAGTCAGACACGACTGAGCGACTTCACTTTCACTTTCACGTACTTCAAAGTTGCTAAGAGACTGGATTTTAAATTTAAAAAAATTAAATAAAGCAACCAATTACCATCACATCACCATGCCTTTATTTCCTTCATAGGACATACCAGGTTCTGAAATGATCTTGTTTATGGATCTGTGGGCTTGCTTATTATCTCCACTCTGCCCTTTAAAAATGAGCTGGAACCGTTTTTTTGGCCTTATTTCTTATTGTGTCCTTAGTAACTCAAAAACACCTGGCACTCGGGAGGCTTTCAGTGTTTTATTTGTTGAGGATTGAATGAGATATCATGGAATTAGATTTCAGGAAGAAAAAAAATGTAATGAATGATTTCTCAATTATAAGGGAGAATGAACAGAATTTCCTTTTTTTTTTTTTTTGCGTTAAAAGTGCCTGGTAACCAACCTTGTCCCTTAGCCCATGAAGTCGTTTCAGGAGTTTAATTTTAAAGTTCCTAGTTGTTTTCTGTAGAATATTATGAATTTAGATTCCTGATGTGCATAATATACTAAATGATTGAATATCTACATCTCAATATATCTTGATTTGCCACTGACTTAGTTTTAGACTCTTAGGGATTAGAGACTTGGAGACGGTGCTGCCCCAGACTCTCACTTTAGAGGTCAGGAGAAGTAGATCAAGAGCTTGCCAGTGGCACAGTTTAGACCAAATCTCCAGATTAGGCCCTGCAGTGACGCATCTGGTGCTCTTTCTACAACACTAATCCTTTTCCTTTTCATTAAAGGTGGGATTGAATGGTGGTTACAGGTGCCAGGTCTGGACTAGGCTGCCTGGGCTTGGATCCTGGCTCCACCATCACCTGACTGGG
>SJYC01093960.1:0-26901 GCA_006408675.1 Madoqua kirkii | reverse complement strand
ATATTCTCTCCATATATTTTAATCAATGAGCAATGTTTCAAGATTGATTATATCTAATATGAGTTCATGTGTCCAAGAATTAAAAGTCTGCAAATATCCATTCCCATGACTTGCTTCTCTCAGTGAATAAGAAAAAATATATGTCATATGTAGATCAGAGAAATCTCATGATAAATTTCTGTTTGATATTTCTGATTGCCAAAATAAAATCCAAACTTTAAATTTTGATTATAATATGTGCTTTCTTAGGTTACTCACCACCTCATGGAATAACCATATTCCACTCTGCACAATACATGGAATTCTTTAGTCGTGTATGTCTTGCTTTCTTTCAAACATGATATCATAATACAAGGCAGTGACCAAAAGAATCCCAAAGAAAAAGAAATATAAGAAGGCAAAATGGTTGTCTGAGGAGGCTTTGCAAATAGCCAAGGAAAGAAGAGATAGGCAAGGGAGAAAAGAAAAGATACCCAACTGAATACAGAGTTTCAGAGAATAGCAAGGAGAATTAGAAGGCCTTCTTAAATGAACAATGTTGAGAAATAGAGGAGAACAATAGAATAAGAAAAACTAGAGAAGACTCTTAAAGATAATTAGCAGGTGAATGGAAAAGAAAACTGTGGTACATATACACAATGAAATATTACTCAGCTATTAAAAAGAATAAATTTGAATCAGTTCTAATGAGGTGACTGAAACTGGAACCTACTATGCAGAGTGAAGTAAATCAGAAAGAAAACACCAATACAGTATATTAATACATATATATGGAATTTAGAAAGATGGTAATGATGACCCTATATGCAAGACAGCAAAATGATGCAGATGGAAAGAATAAAATTTTGAACTCTGTGGGAGAAGGGGAGGGTGGGTAATTTGACAGATAACATTGAAACATGTATATTACCATATGTGAAATAGATCGCCAGTCCAGATTCAATGCATGAGACAGGGCACTCAAGGCTGGTGCACTGGGATGACTCTGAGGGGTGGAATGGGAAGAGGTGTGGGAGGGGGGTTCAGAATGAGTGACACAGATACACCCATGGCTGATTCATGTCACTGTATGACAAAAACCACTATAGTACAGTAATTAGCTTCAATTAAAATAAATTAATTAATTTACAAAAAAAGAAAAAAAAATTGGAGATACCAAGGGAATTTTTCATGCAAAAAAATGGGCAAAATAAAGGGCAGAAATAGTAAGGACCTAAGAGAAGCAGAAGATATTAAGAAAATGTGGCAAGACTATACAGAAGAGCTATACCAAAAAAACTGTCTTAATGATCTGGATAAACACCATGATGTGGAAAAATTACCTGGAGCTAGACATCCTGGAGTGTGAAATCAGGTACATTATAATAAGAATTTCAAAACAAACGTTAATGGAGGTGATGGTGTTCCACCTGAGCTATTTCAAATCCTAAAAGATGATGCTGTTAAAGTGCTGCACTCAATATGTCAACAAATTTGTAAAACTTGGAGTGGACACAGGACTGGAAATGGTCAGTTTTCACTCCAATCCCAAAGAATATTCAAACTACTGGACAGTTGCACACATTTCACAGGCTAGCAATGTTATGCTAAAAACACTTCAAGTTATCCTTCAACTGTATGTGAACAGAGAACTTCCAGATATTCAAGCTGGATTTAGGAAAGGCAGAGGAACTAGAATCACATTGTCAACAGTCATTGGATCATGGAGAACAGGGAGTTCCAGTAAAATATGTACTTCGCTTCATTGGCTACACTAAAGTCTTTGGCTGTGTGGATCACAACAAATTGAAATTTCTTAAAGAGCTGGGAGTACTAGATCACCTGAGAAATCTGTATGTTGATCAATAAGCAACAATAACAACTGGACATGGAACAACTGACTGGTTCAAAATTAAGAAAGCAGTTCTACAAGGCTGTATATTGTCACCCTACTTATTTAACTTACATGCAGAGTACGTCATGTGAAATGCTGGGCTATATAAATCAGAATCAAGATTATGGGAGAAATATAAACCTCAGAAATTCAGATGCCACTCTAGCGGTAGAAAATGAAGCAAAAATAAAAAGCCTCCTTTTGAGGGTGAAATATGAGAGTGAAAAAGCTGGCTTAAAACTCAACATTTAAAAAACTAAGATCATAGCATCTGGTCCTATTGCCTCATGGCAAATAGAAGGGGAAAAGTGGAGGCAGTGAGAGATTTTATTTATTTGGCTACAAAATCTCAATGGACATTGACTGCACCATGCAATTAAAAGATGCTAGCTCCTTGGAAGGAAAGCTATGACAAACCTAGACAGCCTCTTTGACTGCCAGGACATCCAACCAATCAATCCTAAAGAAATCAACCCTGAATCTCCATTGCTGTCCTGTAAATAAATTATTCGGGCTTCCCTGGTGGCTCAGAGGTTAAAGTGTCTGCCTCCAATGCGGGAGACCCGGGTTCGATCCCTGGGTTGAGAAGATCCCCTGGAGGAGGAAATGGCAATCCACTCCAGTATTCTTGCCTGGAGAATCCCATGGACATAGAAGCCTAGTAGGTTACAGTTCACAGGGTCGCAAAGAGTCGGACACGACTGAGCGACTTCACCTCACCTCACCTCAAATAAATTATTCAGGCATAGAGAATAGATTTATGGACGTGGGGAGAATGGAGGAGAGGGTGAGATGTATGGAAAGAGTAACATAGAAACTTATATTACCATATGTAAAATAGATAGCCTATGGGAATTTTCTGTATGGCTCAAGAAACTCAAACAGGGGGTCTGTATAGACCTAGAGAGGTGGAATGGGGAGGGAGATTCAAAGAGGAGGCGATATGTATACCTATGGCTGATTCATGTTGAGGTTTGACTGAAAACAAACAAAAAAAATTCTGTAAAGCAATTATCTATTTTAAAAACTAAATTAAAAAAATAAGAAATAAACACTAGATATTCATTGGAAGGACTGATGCTGAAGCTTAAGCTCTAATTCTTTGGCCACCTGAATGGAAGACTCGACTGATGCTGGAAAAGACTAAAGGCAAAAGAAGAAGGGGACGGCAGAGGGTGAGATGGTTAAACAGCATCAATGACACAATGGACACAAATTGGAGCAAACTCCAGGAGATAGTGAAAGATTAAGGAGCCTGTCTTGCCATAGTCCGTGGGGGTCACAAGGAGTTGGAAATGAGTTAACGACTAAACAACAGTATGCACAATTTGGATTTTTAATTAATCTTTTAATATTTTAAAGTAAAATAATGTTATGAAAACCAATTTTCATTTTACATATAATATATGCTTAGCCATTTGAAATATTTAAATACTTCATGTGTAGGTGTAATGTGATGAGGTACTCAGAATGCATTTTGAGTATTTCTGTTTAAAATTTATTTTGACATTTATTTAACCTGTCTTTGTAGCTGAAAGTTTAAGTAAGACCTTAAACTTCAACTTCAGGGAGGAAAAAAAAAATAAATCATGGTCCTGCTGTGTTTCAGTTGATCTGTGAAATCCCCCCTCACCTTACAAATTGATTTAAAAAGAAATAGTCCCCTAATTCAGTGGGAGCCACTCAATACATGCTGCAATGCATTTTTTCCCCCTGTGAAAGCTGGAAAAAGGGTCCCTGCTCTGTTTCCTTTAAACCTTAGTGTGAAGAGAATGTGAAGAGTTGATTCAAAGTGCCCAGTACCCATGTTTGTATCAAGAATTGACCAAATACTGAAGAAGTGGAGCAAAGAAGTGATGGGAGATTATTTTAGTACTGAAGATACTATTTGAGACCTAGATTGTAGCAATACTTGAAGACAAACAGATCCCTATATTGTTGTGTGAGACAATAGAGATTTTTCATGGTGGAAACAAATTTGAGTTGCAGTTTTCTCTGATTCAGCTGGTAAAGAATCCGCCTGCAATGTGGGAGATCTGTGTTCAATCCCTGGGTTGGGAAGATACTCTGGAGAAAGGAATGGCTACCCCCTCCAGTATTCTGGCCCAGAGAATTCCACGGGCTGTATAGTCCATGGGGTCACAAAGTGTGGAACATGACTGAATGACTTTCACTTTTCATTCTAGCAACAGAAAGCAACCCAATCAATAATATTATGATAATAAATAAATAGAGTAAGATTGTACCAGTTACCTTCAAATCTTATTAACAAATAGATTAATATTAATAATACAGGCCAACATGTTATAGAGCATTTGCAATGCAACAAATAATTTAAAAAAACTATTTATATGTGCATTTCACTAAATTCTGGCAAAAAAATAATATGATGGAGTCATTAACACTGTTTACACACTACAAAAGGAAAACTAATGCTTAGACTACTCAGAAACTTAAGTGACTTAAAAAAAAAAAAAACTAAATAAATTGACAAGTCCATAGTGAGTAAACAACTGCACTTGTACTCTAAAAATATTTAGCATAAACGTATTAGTTTAATCATTATTATATATCTGTTTGCATCTGAGAATTTCAAAACTGTTTGACAATTTTGAAACTCCCCTTCAGTTACCAGTTGAATATTTTTGGTATGAAATAAGATACTTTCTTTACTGGGTAGTAGAAATTAAGCGATGGACACAATTTTCTCACAAAATAAATTATTTAAGATATAACAAAGGATTTTATTTATTCCTCAATAATGTTGCTGAAAGTTATAAACATAAAAGTCACATTGCTAGGCACTATTGGAAATCTAAATATAAATAATGCTTTGGTTCATTATTTTGGGGGGCTCCAAAAACACTGCAGATGATGATTGCAGCCATAAAATTAAAAGATGCTTACCCCTTGGAAGGAAAGTTATGAACAACCTCCATAGAATATTAAAAACCAGAGACATTACTTTGCCAACAAAGGTCTGTCTAGTCAAGGCTATGGTTTTTCCACTAATCATGTATAGATGTGACAGTAGGACTGTGAAGAAGGGTGAGCACCGAAGAATTGATGCGTTTGAACTGTGGTGTTGGAGAAGACTCTTGAGAGTCCCTTGGACTGCAAGGAGATTCAACAAGTCAATTCTAAAGGAGGTCAGTCCTAGGTGTTCATTGGAAGGACTGATGGTAAAAGCTGAAACTCCACCACTTCATGTGAAGAGTTGACTCGTTGGAAAAGACTCTGATGCTAGGAGGGATTGGGGGCAGGAGCAGAAGGAGACGACAGAGGATGAGATGCCTGGATGGCATCACCGACTCAATGGACATGAGTTTGAGCAAACTCCAGAAGTTGGTGGTGAACAGGGAGGCCTGGTGTGCTGCGATTCATGGGGTCTCAAAGAGTCAGACACGACTGAGAGACTGAACTGAATTGACTGAACTGAAGAGAACTTAAAAATATTTTAGAACACATCTATAAGTAACAATGATTCTAAGCATGTACATGTCTTATCATCATGTAATTTTCTAATGTGATTATAACATTTATCGTGTTTGTAAGATTATAATGGAAAAAATATAAAATTAAATAAGTAAACATATTACTCACTTTGAGAGTGGTGATAAGGAATAATTTAAGAGTTGTAATTTTTCAAGAAGGAAACTCATTTTGAGTCACTTGGAGAGCATTTACATGTGTTTGCTGTGCTGATGGATATATGTAAGCCTGAGCAATCTATTAGTGAGAGGCTGTAATATTGATTCATAGCAACAGATCAAAGTGGTGAAAAATTTAAGGGCAGAGATAGAGTCTGGATTAGGAGAGTGTACCTGATTTAAGCTTAAAACTTTTGACCCAAGAAAACTCTTGCCAACATGGGTAGAGACTCATAAGGGCTGTGTGGGGAGAACTGTTGGAAAATCAAATGACTGGTTGGAAGTTGGAGTAGCCAGCTGAATAAAATGTACTTTTCTTGTGACAAGATTTACCAATGGTAAGTCTAGCGATAAAGAATCCACCTACAATGCAGGAGACCCCAGTTCAATTTCTTGATCAGGAAGATCCTCTGGAGAAGGCAATGCCTGGAGAATTCCATGGACAGAGAAGCCTGGTAAGCCACAGTCCATGGGGTCACAATGTCCAACATGACTGAGCGACTTCACTTTGCATGCTTTGCAAGCCCAGAGAGATGGAACAGAATGCACTCATCCATAAGAGAATATGGTAGCTTTTTATAAAACAAACAAAAAAAAGAATATGAAACTACTTTATTTTCATACATAGCAAACAAATTTCTGTATCATGTTTTATTTTTCTTTGACAGCTTGAGGGGCCATTAATTGCAAGATGGAATAAGCTGAGCCAAATGTCAAGCAGCCCCAGTGGAGCTGAGAAAGCAAGAAGATTTTGCTCTAAGTAATGTTTAGAGTATTGATTATTCCATAGAACTGGGCCTGGTAATTACAGACCTGACATTGTGGTTTTTATTTCAAGTGACCTTACAACTACTACTTAAATATAAATAAAGATGACAGCAGCATATGTAAAGAATCCTTTGGTAAATAAAGGAAAGTGGAAAATAGAAACAAGTTCCGCTTTGGTAAGATCCCACAAGACACAATTGGACTACAACCTGCATACATTTCACAAGTTTCTCTAAGGAAAATAAATCATTGCTCTAGGGCAGATTACAAGCTCCCTGAAAATAGTTTATTTATCCCTCAACTCTTAAAACACAGGTCTGAAACGCACAAAAACAAACCAAATAACAATAATAGTTCTGGACTGTTATAAATTAAGTCACTGATTTCTAGATTTTGTAATAATATATCAGTGGCCAAAAAGTGAGGCTGGTTAATAAAACTAAGAGATGCACTAGAAGAGTTCAGGACAATTATTCTGTGTTTTATGGAAATATTAAGAACTTTCATTTCAGAACTACTATATTTTTTACATCAATACAAAATATCAAAATGTACCTGAACATTAATATATAGGTCTTTGATTTCTTCTCAGGAATCCTATTTCACTCTGTTTCAGTTAACTACAAATATGCTTTTCCCAAGCATTTCCTATTCACTTTATACTCTTAACCCGTTCTTATTCAATCTTATTTTCACTTGAATTCCACAATGTTTATTTCAGGTGCAATAATTACAAGTTTTCAGTTCAGTTCAGTCGCTCAGTTCTGTCCAACTCTTTGTGACTCCATGAACTGCAGCATACCAGGCCTCTCTGTCCATCACCAACTCCCGGAGCCTACTCAAGCTCATGTACATTGAATCGGTGATACCATCCAACCATCTCATCCTCTGCCATCCCCTTCTCCTCCTACCCTCAATCTTTCCCAGCATCAGGGTCTTTTCAAATGAGTCAGCTTTTTCCATCTTGTGACTGAAGTACTGGAGTTTCAGCTTCAATATCAGTCCTTCCAATGAACACCCAGGACGGATTTCCACTAGAATTGAGAGGTTGGATCTTGCAGTTCAAGGGAATTTCAAGAGTCTTCTCCAATACCACAGTTCAAAAACATCGATACTTCTCAGCTTTCTTTATAGTCCAACATTCACATCCATTCATGACTACTGGAAAAACCATAGCCTTGACTAGACAGACTTTTGTTGGCAAGTAATGTCTCTGCTTTCTAATATACTGTCTAGGTTGGTCATAATTTTCCTTCCAAAGAGTAAGTGTCTTATAATTTCATGACTACAAGCACCATCTGCAGTGATTTTGAAGCCCCCAAAATAAAATTAGCCACAGTTTCCACTGTTTTCTCATCTATTTGCCATGAAGTGATGGGACCAGATGCCATGATTTTTGTTTTCTGAATGTTGACGTTTAAGCCAACTCTTTCACTCTCCTCTTTCACTTTCATCAAGAAGCTTTTTAGTTCCTCTTCACTTTCTGCCATAAGGATGGTGTCATCTGCATATCTAAGTTTGTTGATATTTTCCCAGAAATTTTGATTCTAGCTTGTGTTTCTTCCAGTCCAGCGTTTCTCATGATGTACTCTGCATATCTTTAAATAAGGAGGGGAACAATATATAGCCTTGATAAACACCTTTTCCTATTTGGAATCAGTCTGTTGTTCCATGTCCAGTTCTAACTGCTGCTTCCTGACCTGCATACAGGTTACTCAAGAGGCAGGTCAGGTGATCTGGTATTCCAATTTCTTGAAGAAAATCCACAGTTTGTTGTGATCCACAAATTCAAAGGCTTTGTCATAGTCAATGAAACAGAAGTAGATTTTATTCTGGAACTGTCTTGCTTTCTAGATGATTCAACGGATGTTGCCAATTTGATCTCTGATTCCACTGCCTGTTGTAAATCTAGCTTGAACATCTGGAGGTTCATAGTTCATGTATTGCTGAAGCCTGCCTTAGAGAATTTTGAACATTGCTTTACTAGCATGTGAGATAAGTGCAATTGTGTGGTAGTTTGAGCATTCTTTATAGAAATAGTCTATTCTTCCTAGTCCAGTTCTAACTGCAACTACCTGACCTGCACACAGATTTCTCAAGAGGCAGATCAGATGGTCTGGATTTCTCATCTCTTTCAGAATTTTTCATGATTTGTGGTGGTCCACACAGTCAAAAGGCTTTGGAATATTCAATAAAACAGAAAAATATTTTTTTTTATTGGAACTCTCTTGCTTTTATGATGAGGCAACAGAAGTTGGCAACTTGATCTGGTTCCTCTGCCTTTTCTAAATCCAGCTTGAACATCTGGAAGTTCACAGTTCATGTAATGTTGAAGCCTGGCTTGGAGAATTATGAGCATTACTTTACTAGCGTGTGAGATGAGTGCAATTGTGCAGTAGTTTGAGCATTCTTTGGCATTGCCTTTCTTTGGGATTGGGTGAAAGCTGACCTTTTCCAGTCCTGTGACCACTGCTGAGTTTTCCAGATTTGCTGGCAAATTGAGTGCAGCACTTTCACAGCATCATCTTTCAGGATTTGAAATAGCTCAACTGGAATTCCATCACCTCCAGTAGCTTTGTTCATAGTGATGCTTCCTAAGGCCCACTTGACTTCATATTCTAGGATGTCTGACTCTAGGTCAGTGATCATACCATCATGTTTGTCTGGGTTGTGAAGATCTTTTTGTACAGTTCTTCTGTGTATTCTTGCCACCTCTCCTTAATAGCTTCTGCTTCTGTTAGGTCCATACCATTTCTGTCCTTTATTGAGCTGATCTTTACATGAAATGTTCCCTTGGTATCTTTAATTTTCTTGAAGAGATCTCTAGTCTTTCTCATTCTATTATTTTCCTCTATATGTTTGCATTGATTACTGAAGAAGGCTTTTTTATTTCTCCTTGCTACTCTTTGGAACTCTGCATTCACATGAGTATACCTTTCCTTTTCGGTTCCTTTCTTTTCACAGCTATTTGTATAGCCTCTTCAGACAACCATTTGGCCTTTTTGCATTTCTTTTCCTTGGGGATGATCTCGACCCCTGCCTCCTATACAATGTCATGAACCTCTGTCCATACTTCTTTAGGCACTCTGTGCATCAGATCTAATCCCTTGACTCGATTTGTCACTTCCACTGTATAATCACAAGGGATTTGATTTAGGTCATACCTGAATGGTCTAGTGGTTTTCCCTACTTTCTTCAATTTCAGTCTGCATTTGGCAATAAGTAGTTCATGATCTGAGCCACAGTCAGCTCCCTGTCTTATTTTTGGTGAATGTATAGAACTCCATCTTTGGCTGCAAAGAATATAATCAATCTGATTTTGGTATTGAACATCTGGTGATGTCCACGTGTAGAATCTTCTCTTTTCTTGTTGGAAGAGGGTGTTTGCTATGACCAATGGGTTCTCTTGGCAAAACTTTATTAGCCTTTGGCCTCCTTCTTTCTGTACTCCAAGGCCAAATTTGCCTGTTACTCCAGGTGTTTCTTGACTTCCTACTTTTGCATTCCAGTCCCCTGTAATTAAAAGAACATCTTTTTTGGGTGTTAATTCTAGAAGGTCTTGTAGGTCTTCGAAGAGCTGTTCAACTTCAGCTTCTTCAGCATTATTGATCAGGGCATAGACTTGGATTACTGTGCTATTGAATGGTTTGCCTTAGAAATGAGCAGAGATCATTCTGTCATTTCTGAGATTGCATCCAAGTACTGCATTTCGAACTCTTTTGCTGACTGATGGCTACTCCATGTCTTCTAAGGGATACTTGCCCACTGTAGTAGATATGATGGTCATCTGAGTTAAATTCACTCCATAGGTAGAATTAAAAGCCAGAGATAACAGAGCTAAAGGTCAGCAGTTTAAAAAGGAGATGTAGTGTCAGAACAGGTTAAACCTGGGCTTTTCAGGGGAGAAAGTATCACAGAGTATTTCATGAGATGTCCCTTTGCCATGGAATTGATTTGGGGAAATTTTAAACTGATGCAAAGAAGTTTCAAACACTCCCCATATTTTAAAGAATTTCTAGCATAATTGGAGTCTGACATCTTTCTAGGGCTTAGTTAATGATGGTCCTGTAAATTCTACTAGTCAACTATCCATTATTTTCCTCTATTCCATTTACATAGAAATACTACAGGAAAGGTGACTATTTCAAAGAACTCTGTTGAAGTCCTATATGAGAGCCTAGAAGTGAGTGATAGAGCTTGTGCTACCCTTTCCTGTTGAAGAATAGGTATATGTCCCTCATCCACAATCTCAGTGATGTGGTTCAGAGAAGATAATATGTAGAGAGAGAAGAGGATCCTGGCATTTCACTTTCAGAAGTGTTCTTACAAAGATTCCATGGGCCAGCTTGAGGAACTCTGCTCATGGCAAAGGTCATGAGGAAGGAAGCTTGGCATACACAAAGGTGTGATTAAGCCTCAGGAAACCCCCTGTTCCTGAGCATCTACTCCCAAAACCAGAGTACTTTATGGGGGGCTCTCCCCCATAACAATTTCTCTTGGAGAAGGAGTTAACTTGCAGCTCCAAGTTAATAAAAATTCCTGTGTGTGACAAGAGTGTTTCAACTTACAAATTCCTCAGAAGGGTATCTAGCCTGCCTGTATAGGACAGCCTCCCAATCATGAGAGGCACGAGGTGTTTTAGGCTTACTAAGGGTAAAGTCTTTTCAGAAGTTAGAAATTATTGGTATAGTGAGTTGTTTAGGAATTATATTGGTGTGTTGTGGCTAATTCCCTGCCCTGGGTGGGACAGGGGTGTCTCAGGTCAAACCTCTCTGCTGACAGACTAGCTTGTGTGACAACCTCTCAACCATAAACAGCACAGAGAGTTTTGGAGTATTTTGAGAGTCTTAATTAACATAGGGCTTTTCGCATTGTTGAGTCAATGATTGCTTCCAGGCCTCCATATCCTTAGGCACCTGGGAGTATATTAATTAATGTATTTGAAATATAGAAAAGGAAATATAGTAGTTTTGATGTTAGCAATATTAGACTTTTTGAGTTAATGAATTTTCTCTTTTGTAATGGATCACTGTACTTTGTTATAAATCACTGTGTCCTTGTTATGTGAAAATGTAACTTTATCACTATCTTAAGACTAAGTAGATCTTAAGGGGAACATTGATGAAAGGATTTTCATTTGTTGGGCTGACGTTTGCTGCTAAATCTCCATATTCCCTGCCCATATAATGAATATAACTAGCATATAGGAAAAATAAGTATTAACCTTTAAGTATATAGGAGAAATAAGAATTAACCTTTAAGATTAATCATGTTAACCTTGGGTTAAATAAATTCCTTTCTTGATTTTAACTCACTACACCCTCACCCTATAGGAATGCAACTTTATTTGGAGGGTCCTGCCTGGTTTAAGAAAAAACACTTCTGGAAAAAATAAGTTTGTTGGTTATCAGAAAGAAAGGGTTGTAAATGTCAGCAGGCAGAAATGGCCTGAAGATGATGTAAAGACCTTTTTTTTATGTAAAGCACCTAATTTTGATAAAGGTCAGGACTGCTGACCCCCGCACGACTCTGTATTCACCCCTGTATGTAACAAAAGGTATATAAGCAAACCTAAAAATAAAGGGGATCAGTTCTTGAAAAGACTCCATGTCGTTCTTTCTTGCTGAATTCCCGTTTTTCTGGCTGAATTCCCATCTGGAGCATGGATGCTATTCCACGTTAACCAAGTTATTTAACATCTTTTTCTTCACTAATTTTCCTACTATGCTATCTGTTTCTAATCTCTCTATATATCTGTAATTAAATATGTATTTTTCCAAGGACGCTGACTCCGTCCCCACCTTCAAATCACCCTGGAAGTGGTTTGCTAATATAACATCTGTGCTTTTTTTTTTCCCCCCATCACCTAAATTATTTATTTATTTTTGTGATTTTAAACTTTAAACATTTTATTTTGCCTTGGTGGGGAGTATAGTTTATTAACAACACTGTGGTAGTGTCTGGTAAATAGTGAAGGTGACTCAGCCAACCATATACATGCATCCAATCTCCCCAAAATTCCCTCCCATCCGGGTTGGACATCTGTGCCTTTTTGAATATAGAAATAAGATGACTGGGACAGGCAGAGAAAAATCCTGGGAGGAGAGACAACAGACATGTGGCACTCAACCCCAACCCCTTGTGGTATAGCAAGAATGTGTAGATTTTTGTGGGTCTGCTGAGAATTTGGAAGGAGGTGAGCTTGAGCTCCTCTGTAGGGACCACACATAAGAAGGTTATTCTCTGTGTGAATGATTCTACTAACAGAGGCTCTACGTTTCTACTAAGCTGGGGCAGAGAGCAAAAAGAAATTAAACTGAAATCAGATATCTCTTATCAGCATGGGCAGGAATCGAGGATATCTCTAATAAAGTCTCTCAAGGAACCCACAAGTACCTAATTCACATTTGCAATAAAAAGAACATTGAACTATGGTAAATACTGAGTGGAAGAAAGGCCAACAGCCCAAGGGGCCCCAAATGCAGTCTGAGAACAGAGATACAGTGCCCCTCAAACTTCCTTTCCAGAAGTCTGGGAGAAGAGATAAACACTAAATGCTGTTATCAGACCAAAGGGTAAAACAAATCCAAAGAACTTGTACTTAAAATTGACTGGAAGTGAGGAGCCAACCAAAATGTAGTTATTAGTAGTCCTCCAAGAAATAGATTGGACTTCCTTGGTGGTGTGATAGTAAAGAATCTGCCTGCCAATAGGAGACTTGGGTTCAATCCTTGGATTAGGAAGACTCCCTTGTGAAGGAAATGGCAACCCACTCCAGTATACTTCCCTGGAGAATCCCATAGACAGAGGAGCCTGGTCCATGAGGTCACAAAGAGTTGAACACAACTTGGCAGCTAAACAACAACAAAGAAGTAGGTATCAAGGTGATTAAACAAGCAAAGATTAAAAAAGAAATGATTGGAGTATAGTTTATTTAGAATATTGTGTTAGTTTCAGGTATATAGAAAGATGAATCATATGAATATATATATCAACCTCCTTTTATTAAGATTCTTTTCTTATATACATCATTACAGATAAGATGCTAAAGCTGAAACTCCAGTACTTTGGCCACCTCATGTGAAGAGTTGACTCATTGGAAAAGACTCTGATACTGGGAGGGATTGGGGGCAGGAGGAGAAGGGGATGACAGAGGATGAGATGGCTGGATGGCATCACTGACTTGATGGACGTGAGTTTGAGTGAACTCTGGGAGTTGGTGATGGACAGGGAGGCCTGGTGTGCTGCGATTCATGGGGTCGCAAAAAGTCAGACACGACTGAGCGACTGAACTGACAGAATATTGAGTAAAGTTCCCTGTGCTACACAGTTAGTCCTTATTAGTTATCTGTTTTATATAGAGTAATGTGTATATTTCCATCTCAAACTCCTGATTGATGTCTCCCCACAAGCAAGGATTTTTATTATGGAAATCAACTCTGAGAGAAAATGGGGAAGAACCTGGGGAATCTGGAGAGGCAGGTGTCAGATGACAAGGCAGCACTGACTCTGAGTGAAGGGGAAGGTAGGGTGGGTGGGAATGTTGTAATCAGCTGTGTGGTCTCTGAAAGATTCAGTAGGGTACTTGGGAACTTGTTAGGCAAAGTTGCCTGTCAGAGGAATTGCATGTCTTCCAGGAATAGACTCGTTATGTATCCCTGCAGTCTCTGTCATTTGCTGGCAGCATCCCATGAAAAGTATGACCTAGGAATAAAAATAATAGGTTTCAGAGCAATGGCCTGGGGTTTTCCCTGTTGTTGGAGGTCTACCAAAAAATACTGCCAAGGCCACTTTAGTAGTTTAGAGAAAGTAGAGTTTGGCTGAGTTTTCCCAGCACTGAGGAAGTGCTGGGAAAAAACTTAAAACTTGAACTCCACGAGTTGCAGAATAAAGTAATTATATCAGCTGATGAGCAGCTTGGGAGATAAACAAAGGCAAATAAATTCGGGATTCAGGACATGACTGAGGCAGTTTTGTGCTGGCCATCTAGAGCAGTGGTAGCTAGAACTTGGACACAGGGAGGAGAGAAAAAATTAGAGCCTTTAATGAGATGAAAAGCTAGAACCATCAGTTTAAACTCGTTCTCAAAGAAATAATCTTGTTGCTATAGTTTTCTTCATGTATGTATTTACCTTGCCTAAATATTATTTTATCTTGTTTTATTTTTTCTGAGGTTACTAATTCTTTAAAAGAGATACTATTAATCAAATGCATTTGGAGTTAAAAACTCTCAAAACTGCTGATTCAAAAAATAAACTTCTACTGTGGACATTATAATTTTCAAGAGCAGGTAAAATGTGAAAGTGAGCTTGATATATCTCTCACTATCTTCAAAATTTTTTTTTTGTCATCAGTGTCCTTTCCCTCTTTCACTCCTCGTGGATTGAGGCTCAACCAAGTCATCACATATAACTTTACTATGGTTAAGCTCCAGTTGCTGCTCTAAAATGACAGGTGGGCTTCTTTAGATCTCTAACTACATGAAAGTTGAGGATTTATGACTCACAGCTTACAAAGATAGTACAGATTGTTGGCACTGCTGAAATTTGATTTACTTTTGAATGAATAATTGATTTTAAGAAGATGCATTAATTGGGTGCTTTGTGGGAGGGAATTTTAAAAGTAGATTAAAGCTTAAGAGTTACATGGCTCAGACAGTAAAGACCTGCCTGCAGTGCAGGAGATCTGGGTTCAATTCCTGGGTCAGGAAGATCCCCTGGAGAAAGGAATGGCAACCCACTCCAGTATTCTTGCCTGGAGAATCCCATGGACAGAGGAGACTATAGCCCAGAGGTGGGCTATAGTCCTTGAGGTCTCAAAATAGCCGGACACAACTATGTGGCTGACACTAACCTACTGTCTGCCATGGGATTAGTCCAAATTCCATCTATAACACTTTCTAACTTTAATACATAAAACTCTCCACTGACTCCTTATATCTTTATCTGTGTAATAAGACTAATATAATTTACCAATTAAGTTGGTTACAGATATTAAATATATTATGTAAGCAATGTGTTTTAATAATAAGTGGCAGGATACATGGTAGCTAATGCTATTATTTGTACTGCAGTGCAGTGAAGTAGCAATGTGAAACACAGGGAGAGAGAGGAGCACCTCTTCATGAGAAATTGATTAGGTTGAAATGAGATTTTCCCAGAAAAAAGAAGTGATGCCAGAATTACAGTCTAGCAGACTGGATGGCAATAGTCTTTCTGTGGTGCTCAGAACTCTCTACATTTACCTTCCCAAACTTCTTTCCCAAGCAATATTTTCTACTTACTTATAGCTGATGCCTATCAGCTATCCAGTCTAAGATATTTATGATTTAACAGGTTATCTCAAGTTTCACAGAGAACATGTAAAGTTATGTTCAGCTATCAAATCCAAGCTGGTTCTTTTACAGAAATTGACAAGCTGATTCTAAAATTCATTATGGAAATGCAAGAAATATAGGATAGCTAAAACAGTCGTAAAAAAAAAAAAATTGGAGGATTCACACATTCAAAAATACTACAGTTCAATGAAATACTATTTAGTGTCCAGAGATAATCCTTTACATTTTGGGCCAATTTATTGTGAACAAAGGTACCAGGATAATTTTATTGGAGAGGAATAATCTTTTTGACACATGGACCTGGAACAGACATGCAGTGCAAAAGAATGAAGTTGGAACTTTAATTCATGCCAATACACAGAATTTACTTCAAAATAAATAACAATACCCAAATATGAGTTTAAAATATTAAACTCTTAGAAGAAAATATATATGTGAATCTTCACCATTTTGGGCTAGGCATGGTACCTAATGCACAAACAACCAAAGAAGAAATAGACACCTTGACATTATCAAAATTTACAACTTTCATACTCTCAAAGGAGGGATACTATCAAGAAAGTGGAAAGCTGTGTGTTCTCTATGTCTGCATCTGTATTCCTGCCCTGAAACTAGGTTCACCTGTATCATTTTTCTAGATTCTAAATACCTGTGTTAATGTATATTTTTTGTTTTTCTGACTTACTTCACTCTGTATGACAGACGTTAAGTCTATTTACATCTCTTCAAATGATCCAATTTAATTCCTTTTTATGGCTGAGTAATATTCCATTGTACACACATACCACTTCTTCTGTATCCATTCATCTGTTGTTGGACACTTAGGTTGCTTCCTTGTCCGGGCTATTATAAATAGTACTTCAGTGAACATTGGGTACATGTGTACTTTTGAATTATGGTTTTCTCAGTGTATATGCCCAGTAATGGGATTGCTGCATCATATGGTAGTTCTATTTTTAGTTTCTTAAGAAACCTACAGACTGATATCCATAGTGGCCATCTCAATTTACATTCTTAATAACAGTGTAAGAGGGTTACCTTTTCTCCACACCCTCTCCAGCATTTATTGTTTGTAGGATTTTTTTTTTTTTGATGATAGCCATTAAATAGATAGGGAAACAGTGGAAACAGTGTCAGATTTCATTTTTTTGTGCTCCAGAATCACTGCAGATGGTGACTGCAGCCATGAAATTAAAAGACGTTTACTCCTTGGAAGGAAAGTTATGACCAACCTAGATAGCATATTAAAAAGCAGAGACATTACTTTGCCAACAAAGATCCATCAAGGCTATAGTTTTTTCCAGTGGTCATATATGTATGTGAGAGTTGGACTGTGAAGAAAGCTGAGCACCAAAGAATTGATGCTTTTGAACTGTGGTGTTGGAGAAGACTCTTGAGAGCCCCTTGGACTGCAAGGGGATCCAACCAGTCCATTCTGAAGGAGATCAGTCCTGGGATTTCTTTGTAAGGAATGATGCTGAAGCTGAGACTCTAGTACTTTGGCCACCTCATGTGAAGAGTTGACTCATTGGAAAAGATCCTGATGCTGAGAGGGATTGGGGGCAGGAGGAGAGGGGGACGACAGAGGATGAGATGGCTGGATGGCATCACTGACTCAATAGGCATGAGTCTGAGTGAACTCTGGGAGTTGGTGATGGACAGGGAGGCCTGGTGTGCTGCGATTCATGGGGTTGCAAAGAGTCAGACATTACTGAGCAACTGAACCGAACTAATTCTGACTGGTGTGAGGTAATTGTAATTTTGATTTTTAATTTTCTAATAGAGAACAGATGTGTGCCCACAGTGGGGAATGGGGAAGGTGGGAAAATTAGGAGAGTAGCATATGTGTGTGTGTGTGTATGTGTGTGTGTAACTATGTGTTAAATAGGTAGCTAGTGGGAATCTTCAGTATAGCCCAGGAAGCTCAGCTCCAAGCTCTTTGATGACCTAGATGGGTGAGATGGAAGGGAGGTGAGAGGGGGGTCCCAGGGGATATATGTGTACATACAGCTGATTCACTTCATGGCACAGCAGAAACTAACACAACATTGTAAAGCAATTACACTCCAATGAAAAAAAGAAAGTGGAAAGACAACTCACTGAATGAGTGAAAATATTTGCAAGTCATATACCTGGTAATGGATTTATATCTATAACAAAAATAACTCTTGTCACTCCATAATAAAAAAAATAACCTAACTAAAAATAGGCAATTGATTTCAACAGATATTTCTCCAAAGAAGAAATAAAAATGGTCAATAAGCACAGCAAAAGATACTCATACCATTAATCATTAGAATGAAAATCAAAACCTCAATGAGATGCCACTTTCACTAAGATGGCTACAGTGAAAAAGACAATTGGTGCTTGTGAGGATGTGAAGAAATTGGAATCTTCCTGCATTGTTGGTGGCAATGTAAAATGGTGTAGAGGCTTTGGAAAACAGGCTGGCAGTTCCTCAAAGTGTTAAAAATAATGTTGCCATATGGCCTAGCAATTCTCCTTCTGGATATATTCCTTGGAGAATTGAAAATGTATGTTCACATAAAAGTTTGCAAGTGAATGTTCATAACCTCATTATTTATAAGGAGAAACAATGTAAATGCCCACCAGGTGAAGAATGGATTTTAAAGGGTAGAATCCCCTAGAAAGGAATGTTACTCAGCCATACATGAAGAGGAAAGTAGTGCAGGTACATGCAACGGCACGGGTTACTTATGAAAATATTATGCTAAGTGACTAAATTTAGTCATAAAAGACCTCCACTGTGTGATTACATTTAAATAGAAGGTCCAGAATAGGCAGTTTAGAGACAAACAGTAGATTACTGTTTGCTTTGGGCTTAAGGTGGTGTGAGGTTTTGGGAACAACTGCTGGTGGGTATAAAGTTTCTTTTTGGGATGATGAGAATGTTGTAAAATTAGATTGCAATTATGGTTTCACAGATCTGGGAATGTGCTAAGCATCATTGAGTTGTTAGCTTTAAATGAGTGAATTTTTGGCATGTGAATTGTATCTTAATAAGTCTGTTGAAAAGTGTAATATTCAAAGGATTCCATAGAAATCTGAATTACTAGAGACATTAAACATTACTAGAGACTCTGAAATACTGGAGACATTAAAATCTAGTATTTCTAAGTGATATGGAGTACTAGAGAAACAGAGATCTAAAGGATTTGTGAAATATATAGTAGGTTCATTGTTTATGATTTTAGATTCCTTTAATAGGATTGACTTAATATAACATAAATTATTCCTGTTTATGGCAACTCGTTAGATTCCATAGATCAAAAAGCAGAAGTTGCTTGGTCTCTAGAAAAATTTGCTCAACAGACAAAGCTCTGTTAGCCTGGGCAGTGAGAAGTACCAGGTTGTTTGGAAATCAATTTGATGAGGAAAAGAATTTAACATTCTTCAGAAAGCCCCTTTTCCTTCTCTAACTGACTAAGAAGGAGATGAGGGCAACAGAGGATGTGATAACTGGATGGTGTCTCCAATTCAATGCACATGAACTTGGGCAAATTCCAGGAGATGGTGAGAGACAGGGAGGCTTGGCATGCTGCCGTCCATGGGGTTGCAGAGTTGGAGAGGACTTGGTGACAGAACAGCAACAGAAGTCCTCTAGCACGTGGGATCAATTAACTTTTTTGTTAGATAGCTAGTTATTAAATACTTTAGGTTTGTAGACAATATGATCATTGTCAAAACTATTCAGCTGCCTTCTTTAATTGAGAAAGCAGCCATGGAACATACCTATGTGAATGAGAGTGGATGTGTTCCATTGAGATTTTATTGGTAAAAGGGTGATGACTGGACTGGGCCTAAGCACCATAGCTTGCCATTTCTGCTTTAGGGGAAAACTGCTGTTACAGAGGAGAACAGGAATGGACAATTGTCTAGATCCAATTCCCAGATCTTCTAGGGTACATAGAGATGGAAACTTGGATCTAATGGCTAATATAACATGACTCTTTATGAAGACATCTAGGTCTATGGGGGACTTGGAATTCCCAGACCAGCCCAACACATGAGTACAGGGCAGGGGAAGAAGTTCAGCCTGTTGCTCCATGTATACTCTGATGAAAGGTGCAGTAGTTGCATAAAAAGTGTGTGTACTAAGTCGCTTCTGTCATATCCCACTCTTTGCAACTCCATGGACTGTAGCCTGCCAGGCTCCTCTGTCCATGGAACTCTCCAGGCAAGGATACGGGAGTGGGTAGCTGTGCCTGCCTCCATGAGATCTTTCCAACCCAGGCATAAAAGTTAATGTTTTTATTGTTTTAATTCTAATGCTTCAATAGAAAAAAAATATCAGGCCCTGGTAAAATTAGAGGATTTCCTCAAGATGGACTTATTTCTTAGCTGACCTTAAATATCCCAGTATAATGAGTGGTTTTCTGGAAAATTAAGCCTAAAGTCTCATGTGGCTTTTGAAACTGTAACAGTCTTATCCTGTGGGATCTTTGCATGTTTTCTGGAAGCAAATGCAAATAATCAAGTAATAGAAAGACACTAAGAAGACACTGAAAGTGTCAGCCAGATAAAAATCTCATGGGAATTTAAAGCAAGAATAGTGTCAACAGAGCTTAGGTTTGTTCTCAAGCATTTCTCTGAAGAGCCTGTGGCAGAAAGAACATTTTGGAATCAGGGCTTCTAGGGGACTGTTATTAGAACTATATACTAGCAGAGATTCATTCTAATGACTCCAGGGAATTCTGCTTTGTCATCTCTCCCTTCTTCCTCATTACATTTTCCCCACTGTTTATCATTTATTACTGATGCACGTGGGGCAGTTTCATTTGCAAAGTTCCATGCTCAAGGGAACCTATGTCATGTGGGGTCTCTGTGAGTAGACAGAGTAGTCTGAGTAGAGGGAAGGCAGGATGAAGGTGTCTAGGGCCACATTTGGGATACCTGGTGACCTTGGTGATAGATATATATGCCTGTTGATGGGAGACCCTCTTGGTTCCCAGACCTGCCTTTAACATCACTAATTTTCATTTAGATAATTCACTCCCATTACTAACTGAGTCTAATGTTTTTATTGTGTGAAAAATGAGAAGTATAAAAATGAGGATTACACATTTAAAGTGAGTAACTAGCTTTGTAATCAAGCTACTGAGGAGGAAAATATGCTGTCCTTTATTACACAGGGACTTTAAGTGAGAGAAAGGGGGTTGGAGAAAGACTGATGTTGATCCTTCAGTTCTCAACATATACAAATATGCTGCTGACTACAACATCATCTGTCCCCTTTAATCCCTTTTGATTTTAATTTTTTTTCAGGATGGCTTGTATCTCTGGGTTGCTAAATTTTTTCCTCCACCCATGCTTTTTTTTTTTTTTTTGTCTCTTATCTGTTCATGACAATTTTTCTCTTTTTCCCCTTTGGTGTTGACCTGATAAGCTCCTGGTGGTCTCGAGTGACCTTTCTACGTGCCCCAATCAACCTCACGGGGGCTAATCTTGGTCCAGGAGAGAAGTGGTTTCAGTATTTTGATTTGGGAGGGTGCTCATTGGATGTTCATAAGCAGTGACACTCATACAATGCCCAGACACATCAGCCATGAGATTCACTGCCTCCTATGAGCTGATAAGCTTCCCAGGTGGCTCATTGGTAAAGAATCTACCTGCCATTGTAGGAACCGCAGGACACATGGGTTTGATCCCTGTATGCTGGAGAGAACTACATAGGAAGTAGGTGTGAGAAAAGAAGGGAAGATTAAGTGAGTAGAGTTTGAATGATCTTCCAAGTGTCTTGGGAGGCTAGAGACTAGTCTCTAATCTTCCATGGACACTCTCCCTGGTTTTCTCCTGTAATTACTCTAAGATGCTTACAAGTAATAATTTCAGTCTTAACATTTCATTTTTATTCCTATGACACCTTGAACCTGAAAACTTACAGAGTTGAGAAATTCCAGAAATCATCATGCAGGTAGGAAACATGTTGGAGTGAAAATCCTCAAATTTTGAGAAAACAAAAATTGGAGGATGATAACTTGTAGACTTGAGGAAGGCTAAAAATTGTAGGATTATAAAGGAAACTGACTGACAGTTCTAATATATCCCAGAATTGGCAAGAGAAAAATATAGCTTTGCTTTCTCAGAAATGCTTCCCATGACCAACCTTTATCAGTAAGTCCCACTCTTCCTTCTACCTTTGCTACTTTCTGGTGCATCAGCTTATGGTTTCCTCCTCACACTTGCCATAATCAGAAATCATTTTGTTCATTTTTGTTTTTATTTATCATGTATTTCTACTTCCAGAATTAAAGTTCCATGGTGAAGAAAGCTGTCTAGTTTAGATAAACAAACTTGGCAAGTGATATAACATCTCTAAGCTATAGCTTCCTAAGGATGAAATAGAGATTATAAGACATACCTCAAAGATTTCTTGTAAAAATTACATTGAATGAGATAATACTGTTGACCCTTGCACAATAAAGGTTTGAACTTTGTGAGTTCACCTACAAATGGATTAAAAAAAATACTACTTCAATACTGTCTCTCATGGGAGGTTGATTGAATCTGCTGATGCAGAACAACAAATAGAGACAGACTGTAAAGTTACATCTGGATTTTCCACTGCATGGGGAGTTGCCATACCTAACCCCTTGTGTCCTTCAAGAGTCAACTATACATGAAAAGCAGTCATCAAAGTGACTGAAATTCAAGAAGCATTTAATGAAAGGAAGATGTTATTTCTTCTGTCATTGTCATCATCCCAGAGCCTGTTCATTTTCTAACACTATGATGGCAGATATAAAGAAAACAGCAATTTATAAGAGAGAAGAAAGAGAGAGGAATATGCTATCAGTTATTATTTGATCTGTAATAAAATAATCACTCAAAAACTTAGTCCATTAAGTCCCATATATACAGCTGAGTTCCATTCAGAAAGCAAGTTCTCAAGTCCAATTTGCTTATAAGTCCAACTAAGTTAGTCTGGCACCCAGCTAACACAATTGGCTATATAGTACTATACTGTAAGAGATTTATAATAATTTTCCCACAAATAATACATAAAAAAACCAAAAACATTTTTAGTCTAAGAGTACAGTAGCTTGAAAAGCACAGTACAACAGCTACCATTAGTGGGCTGGCATCAAGTCAACAGGCAAGAAGCGTTACTGACTGGAGGAGGGAGAAGAGGTAGGAGGTCACAGAGCTAAAGGATTGTCAGCAGTAGAAAACAGCTATTGTTTAGTCACTAAGTTGTGTCCAACTCTTTGGTGACCCCACAGACTATAGCCCTCCAAGGCTTCTCCATTCATGGGACTTCCCAGGCAAGAATAAGAGAATGGGTTGCCATTTCCTTCTCTAAGGGATCTTCCTCACCCAAGGGATCAAGCCCATGTCTCCTGCATTGGCAGGCAGTCCTTTGCCACTGAGCTATGTGGAAAGCCCAGGAGTTGGCTGACAAGCTGCAATTTCACTCGCACCTTTTTACCTGATTAGACTTGCAAACACAAGTTCACATCTTTGAAAGTTTGCAACTTGAAGGTTCCTAATGTAGGGGCCTTTCTGTATTCTAAAACCATCATTTGTTACGCTTAGTAATGGTATTTCTGAGGGTCAGAAATAAGTGTGAATTTAATGGGACAACTTTCTTTGTTCCGTCATCTCTGGGACCTTGGCTGGGCAGACTTGAAGGCTTGAGGTGATTCCACATCTTAGAACTAGAATAACCTGAGGGTGATTCCTTCCTCATCTGGTCTACGTGCTGTTTGTTAGCTGGGACACGGGCTGGCTGTGGGCCAGAGCACCCCCACTTTGATCTGCACGTGTTCTCTCTCTGTGGGCTCATTTGAGTCTCCTCACAGTGTGACAGCGTAGCTTACCAAGCAGGAGTTCAAAGAGAGCAAGGCAGAAGTAGATGAACGTTAATGCTTATTCTCAGAAGTGATAAAATGCCATTCGTCTCTCTTAAGACATACACAAAACTTCACCCTAGATCAAGGAGAGGGGACCTGGGAGGTCCTACTACCTGGAATAATTTTCAGCGTTACACTGAAAGTATGTGGGATGCAGTGTTTTGTTGCATCTCTCTTTGGAAGATAAGATCTACTTCAGAAACCATTGTATATAGTTTAGCCTGACAAGGTTGAGAAGAAAGCAGAAAGAGGGCTATTCAACCACAACCGCCCCCTCCCACTGACATGCATGTGCTAATTGCTCTATCAGGAATGACAGTCTTTTCCATTTTTTTTATAGTCTCTCATTTATTTTCTCTGTCTCTAAGTTTTTCAAGTTGGTATATGGAAATATCATTATGTTAAAAAAAAAGAACTACAGAGGAAGAACAAATTAGAGAAGAGTGATTAAAATATTGTGATGCTTTTTAAGTAACTAGGGGTATTTTGAGAGGGGTATGTTTTGTAGATAGTGCAAATTCAGAGTTTTTGGACAAAATTATTTTAGGATTCTGAGGCTCTGTTTGTGAATGTTGGTGTAGGAGACCATTAAGAAGCAATTAACACAACATGAATAAGTGTTGTCTCGTTCTCCAGGTAGGAAGAGATTTTATTAATAATAATTGTAGTGATCCTGTCCAGTCAGAAACATCTGAAAAGTAGATAATTAAACTTAATCACATTTCTCTGGATATTTTATGCAAGAAACAAGCAAGGAGGAAACACAGAGAGGAAAGTGGCCCATGAATGAGTGTCTCTGGAATAAGATTGAGAGTATTTTAAGGTTTTTGTCTTGTGAAACATGGGGGAAAAATTGAGCATAAGCCTGTGATTTTCCTCTTCCCTCCTCTCTTTTTGTGGACCATTTATGGTTTGTTATTTCTCCCTCTTTCTAGGTGTAGCTTCTCTTATTCTTTTAAAGGGAACTTTTTCTATGGCCCTCCATGTATTCCACTTGCTTGGTGAAACATGTCACAAGAACATTTATCAGGAAGGCCACTTCATCACTTGGGAGTGAAGGGAAGAGCAGTGTCTTAGAGGCAGCAATTTGCTGTAGAGGAATACTTTTGTTCTGTAAACTGGGCAATGTGAAGTTATCACTGCTAGTCTTTGGTTGACTGGTTTCCATCTACAATCATGAGATAGAGCATTGTTAGTGTTTATTGAAATAAGGTATTTTTGGACATAAAGCATAAACTAGGTTGGTAGTTTAGCTAACTCAGGCTGAAGATAACTGAAATCTATTAAAAATAACAAAGCATATAAGTCAACTAGTTGAATGAAATTAAGGCTAACCATATACTTAGCCCATATGTCATGTATTATTTTATTTTTTTACTACATGACTAATGATGTTCTGCATACTAAAATGGAAGAGAAAGAGTGATGGTACACATGAGAGAAATCTAGAGGAAAGAAGATTGACTGGAAAAATGAATGATGTAAACATTGAGATCATTTACAATCATAAAAATATAAACCAACTAAATATTCAGTAATATGCATATTGCTAAATTGCTTCAGTTTTGTCGAACTCTGTGCAACCCTATGGACTGTAGCCTGCCAGGGTCCTCTGTTCAAGGGATTCTCCAGGCAAAACTACTGGAGTGGGTTGCCCTGCCCTCCTCCACAGGTTTTACCTAAACTGGGGATCAAAACCGCGTCTCTCATGTCTCCTATATGGCAGGTGAGTTTATTACCACTAGTGCCATCCCATTCAATAATAATAAGAATGTTAAAATAAAAACGTCACATCCTTGTATATGCAGCCTTAAAGTAACATTAAGTGATGTGGAAAATGATCACATTGTTCTATGGAAGATACAAATAACAGTGCGCAGTATAATTCAAATTATACAAAGATATATGCCTTGATAAAGATTGTAAAGAAATATTTTTAAATGTATTAAAATGTTGAGTCGGTATCACTGGTTGGCAGAATACCAGGATATTTTAATGTCCATCTTTTCTCTTTTCCATATATTTCAAAATTCAAAAATACATTATTTTCTCATTAGGATTTAAGTAAAAGCTACTAGTTGTAAATGTGACAATGCTCCTATCTCACTGTAGGACTCTGAAAGAGCCATGCTCTGAAGTCTCCTTAAAGACAAAACTAGGAATAATGGGAAAGTGCTTTTTACCCACTCAACTGACTTACAGATTGACGGCAAAAGGAGAAGGCAACAACAGAGGATGAGATGGTTAGATAGCATCACCAAGTCAATGGACATGAATTTGAGTAATTTCAGAAGATAATGGAGGACAGAAGAGCCTGGCATGCTACAGTCCATGGGGTCAAAAAGAGTCAGACATGATTAGCAACTGAACAATGTTGCAAAGTTATTTTTAAAAACTGGAGCTCAAATGTTCAAAAATGGGAATGCTTTAGTGATTGATGAGTTGTCATTGGTCAGGTTTGTGATTATAGTTCCTATAAATAATGCAAGCCTTCAGTTAAGAATTAGATTAACATAGCCTTCCAGCCTTGAACTATCTTGATTTTAAGTAGGTGGCAAGTCCAGTTCTTCTAGTGTTTGTAATCCAACCGGAAACTTGAAATAACCTTTAAAGTGTATGTAGAGTTTCCAAGTTATTTTTCATTGTATATTTTAAAATGAGATATATTTATAGGCTTTTTAAATATACCAGAAGATCACTAATAAATCCCAATAAGACCATTGCTGTTGAAGCATTTCCAAGCTTCAACTGCACATGTCCAAAAAGGAGATGTATTATTTGATTGTCTATATCATTTCCTACTATAGCCAGAATAATCTGAAAATATGCTTTGGACCAGACACATACTTTAAATGATTCAGCAAAACTTGGAAGAGAATATAGAAAAGAAGTATTTATTTTCTTGGTTGTTTATTAATATTTTTAGGGGTGTTTTTCTATCATAATAAACTATAATGCTACTTTGAATTGTAAGGCAGTACTACAGCTTACTACAGCTTGCAAGGAGTCAGACATGACTGAGCACACACACAATACAACTTCATTTCAGAACAATAATTTTTATTTTTCATAATTGTAAAAGTAATTTTTTAAAAGCCTAGTGGATGCTGGTGCTAAGTCTAGGCATCAATTTAATGCCTAGAGATTACTCAATTTTCTTAATATCCCTAAGGAAATTAAAAGGCTTTGTTCATATTTACTTATGATAAAATTGTTCCTTTAAGAAATCCTAAGCATTTTTCAAAAATCAAATTCCTAGAATTAATAATGAACTTAGCTAGGCTAAAAAAATCTCTGGTTAGTATACAAAAACAAAACAAAACATATATAACTAATGAACAAAAAAAATACTTATATATTTTTAGCCTACAGAATTTGTTTTATCATTTCTTAGTGCAG